>JARWCS010000004.1:1224635-1236837 GCA_034783895.1 Geukensia demissa
TTGGTGTTTGAACTTCGTTTGCAATAAAACGAATTTTGCAATTAACCGGTTTGCGATTAAGTGGAATCGACTGTACTATACTTGATTGCTTTTCTAACATTGTCATAAATTTATTTATGTTGTAATACCAATGTAATGATCCATTGTATAAATTTGTTTCATAGATATTTCAACATTGTATTTGAAATAATATCCCCAGCTGTTTTTATTTTTACAGGTGGATTAATGCTGTCCGTTCAAGATTTAGCTATGTTTGAGGAAGCTGAGCAGTTAACATTACAACCTCAACATGACACAAGTACAGACTCAGATGCACATGCAGGTATGTTCAATATTTTGTTTTGTTTATGGGATGGACTATTCTACTTAAACAACATCAAACCCAGGACATGCACTTGAAATTGCCTCATCATTGTTTAATGGCAATTCACTGTTTTAATAATGAATATTGTTTAAAAATCCTCTATGATTGTTTATACCTTTGACCTGGTACCTTTCCTGGTTACCATATGTGTATAAATATATTTTACTGGGATGATTTGGTTGGTTATCTGACTGGAGATAAACATAAAATGTTGCAGCTGTTTCCTGGACTGTAATTACCTGAGAATAGATATAAATTAATCATGCAGGTTTGTATCATTTTAGCCCTATTGAATAGATAGTTATTTTTGTTCTTCTGGGGTGAAATAGGCAGCAGTCTAATTGGTTATCATGACATGGAACAATTAACTTTAACCGTTGCAAATCTGCACTTTATTGGAACTATTTGATAAGTGATTCCCATACTTTCTTGCTATAACTAATTCATATATTACTTTAATCTTGGCAAAGATAAGTGTTTGTACTTGTACAAATATCAAATGTTTGAATTGCCTGTTTAATTGGTCTCTTAGGGGTTTCCAAAGTTAGACTGTGAGTCTGTGATTTCAATAAAAGTAAGGATTCCAGATTAGCAGATGAATTTTAGTTTTGTAAACACAAGAAAGAATTAACCATCAAAGGTGTAAAATGACTGACCTCATACTAAAATCAGCTTCATATTTGTGGATTATCTATGTATGTTTGACCTTGATGAATTTTAGGTTGGCACTTCAAGGCAAGCTTCTAAAAGCAAGTTGCTTCATGCTCACCACAATTGTGGAGGTGACCAGTATGGTTCAATTCCTTACCAGACCAACCCAAAGACATTTAAATTAATATATTTTCCATGATTATACGGTCGCAAAAAATTTGCGGTTGTTTTATGTTATAGCAATGTCGTCATCAGCAGCAGTTTTCACATGAATGTAGATGAAATATTTGCTGATGGATGTTCAGCAGCATTCATTCAACCAGGCAACAATCTTATAAATCCTCTGGATTATTTTTAAGCTTTCGTATGAACAATATTATATTTAGTTTACAACATTTACTATTGTTATTTGTTAGATACCAGCCATACTAGTGTAGGCACAACATCCTCTGACTCCAGCTACCAAGATACAGCTTACCAAAGGTTGTTAAGTCAGTCATCCTTAGATGTTGGTAAGTTTTATAGCATGAATGGAAAAAAATTCAATAGCATGAATGGAAAACCTTACTTAATTTTGTACCTTTTATTATTATGAAAACGTTTTTTTTTTGTTAAAGAAAAAGAAATAAAAACATGCATTTGCAGCCTCAGTCTGCTAAGTTAAACTTTACACAGTTATTTCAATATTGAATATCTTGAATAAAGAAGCATAGTCAAAGTATACAAAAACCATGAATGACAACATTGTCTAGTTAACAGGTACTTTTCTAAACAACATCTGAGTATCTTTCAGGAAATTAAACAAAAGATGGAACTGTCACATTTATTCTATATGATTGCAATTGATCTGCAGATTCTATTTGTGTCTCCAAAAGGAAATAGGTCTGAGAGTCTTCTAGGATATATATACCAAAGTTGGAATTGCAACAATTTTTAAAAAAAAATCATCTGATTCAATATCTGTATGCTAGGTAATATTCCAAAAAATAACAGGTCTGAGAGTCTTCAAATTGTCATCATGCAAAAAAATTCATTTAGGTTTTTGAGGATATTTTATGAAAAACAATTATTTTGAAGTATGTTTTAATGAAAACATATCAAAGTAAATATGTGACAAGTTTCACTGAGACACAAACAGATATCTAAGTTGAATATTGTTTTTCCTGAAAGATCTTAAAGTCAAAGTTAATCATCCTAATTTGTATCTGTAACATTCATACTATATCATGCAACCTTAAAACAAGTTTCATTCTGATCTCTTACATGGTTTCTCAGATAACAAAAAATGCTTATTTTCTAAGTCTAAAACTATTCAACATGCATGACTATTAGGTCAAGGTCACCTAAATTTGCATCCATAAAATTCATGTTACATCCATGCAACCTCATTACAAAGTTTCATTAACTTGGACATTACATTCAGTGTATGCTCATTTTGTAAGTAAATCTGTTTAACCTGAATGAATGACCTCAAGGTCAAGGTCACCTAACTTGTTCATTAAATGCATGTTATACCTATGAAATGTTATACAAATTTTAATTAAGGTGTTGAGCTTAATTTCTGAGATAACAAAAAACTTTAAGTGAAAAAGAAGATTTTCTTAGGCAAAAATAATTTTCATGACTGACCTTTATAATCAAAATCACCTTAATTAGGTGCATATGATGTCCATTGCCCCATACAGCATCCTGAATAAACAGAAACTTCGATGTAGTGCAGAAACTGGTAATTCCAATAATCCTTCTTTACTTCTTAAATATGATTTTAAAATGGGTCTTACTGATTGTTTTTTCTTTTTTAAAGCAGAATAAGGGTTTAAATTGGATTCATATGGTACTGCATTACTGACTCAAGAAGATGTTATATTGCATATTTCCTCTCAAAACATTTCTTACAAACTTGGAAAATTTCAAAATGATTTATACTTGCATTGCAGCAAAAAATAATTTGTACTGACTACTGGTAGCTTGTACAGTATTACTAAGTGTATTTATTGTTATTATATCAGAATCAGCTTATGGCCTGTTTGGGCAGGCTACATCAGAAGTTTGTACAAGACTGATGGTTAACTGGAAAACAGAGTTAAATACAGCTCTGGCAGCAATGGAATTACTAAGTGGACTGGCAAAGGTCAAGATAAAACCACCAAACCTGTTGATGTGTAAAAGAACAGTCAAATGGATCTGTGATTTCATCGTCTTCCAATGCAGTCGGCCATCACAGTACCACACTCGAGATTTACACTCTATGATAGTGGCAGCATTTAAATGTTTGACTTTATGGTTGGTGGAACATTGTCGACTGTTATATGACAAAGAATGTCTACACAATGTGTTAGAAGTTGTAGAATTAGGTATATCAGGATCCAAATCACAGGTAATTATTTTGGATGAAATATGATTTAAGTATTTGGGAGTAAAATCACAGGTAATAATTTTGGATGAAATATGCTGCTATCTGCATTTTTAATTTTAATTCTGCCTTTTGTTTTTGCTTAAAAATGTTAAAACTTATGCAGTGTGACAAACTTTTCGATCTGTTTTGAAATATGCTTAGTTGTTCTTTGGTTAAAATTAAAAAGCGTTCAGTTATTTCTTAAAGAAAATTATCATACTGTATGTAGTGGAAGATGATTTTATGGTATTTATTAAGAAATGAAACTCATGGAAGACAAGATATAACTCACTGTTAACAAGAGGAGTTTTTTGAAGTAAAGTTCTATACTGCTACCAATGATATGCATTTCAGACCAAGTCACCTGAAGGTTATTCTGTGACATTAAAGGATTCTAAGTCTGTAGCTTTAAATAAGGTATAACCAGAGTGTCATACTAACCACACAATTGAATTAGACCAACAATGCCATCCACACTGACTTAAAACAAATCTCTGAGAATTCAAATCTTAACAGTGCCACATTGAATTAATATCTAGATTTTCACACTGCCCCAACTTCATTTTTTATTCCATTTTTTTTTGGTTTTTGGCTACATTATCAAGTTTTTGTGAAAAATGATCCTGAAGCACCTCCCTGCCAAATTCTGTTTTGTTTAAGTTATTTTATCACTTCTGAATTTTAACACAGTAGTTCTGAACACAAAAAGTTTGCTCTAATTGATTTTGGTTGGTTCTAGACTACCACTTCATGAAAAATTTATAGAAAGGAAATCTTCATTCTTTTTTCATTCTTATGTCTTTTCAGTATGAACTCATCTTCAAAAGATTAATTAATATATTAATTTGCCTAACTTGACCATACCAAGCTAGGTGTTGGTAGGTAGGTAGCTAAGGAAAAAATTATTAATTTTTTCAAATATTTTATTTTTTACTCTAAATTATTGATTTTTGCTCATCAGTTTCATCCAACAAGAAATTGATAATGAAAAAAACAATTTTGATTCGGGTGTGGCAATAAAATTTTTTGAATCGAAACGTTTTGCAGTTTATGTCCAGATTGGGGAAACAAAACACTTTTTTGGCCCTATATTGGGATTTTGGTGTACATTTAAGTTTTTGTATTTTTGTTTAGATGTTTGATCTGGTTCATTTGATTGAGGCATTGTGATGAGAGATTTCTCTTTTATTTTTGGTTTTTGAAATTTAAACTAATATTTGGCCATTAAATGCTGTGTCTACACTTTATTAATGACATATTTTTCATGTTGCATAGTACACTTGTATCATGCTCCACTTGTAAAACACACCAGTTTTTTGTTTGATGTCAGTGTGGATATATATAATACTCAGTTTCAATTTGCCCATCAAGTGAAACTTGCAATCTCCCTCCCCAGCTTGTGCCTAACCCCACATACAGCTTTGAGCTTTGATGCAAACATGGGTCATTCCAGCATCTAGGACTGTATTTTGTACACCACAGAGGGAAAAGCAAGTACATATATTTTGTACACCACAGAGGGAAAAGCAAGTACATATGATTTGAAAACCCATGATTTCAGTAGTCAACTGTTATGGTGAATGATTTTTTTAGTATTTAAAATTTTGTTTGTATGTGCATACGTTGTATTTGTTTGCCATTTGAATGCATGGACCACAAGACATATACTGTATGTTATGAAAGTTGAATAACTGTTAGCATTGTATCTTATTGTGTGAATTATAATTGACATAAAATTGTGTTGAGAATAAAATCAATGATTATTGCAAAACTGGAAATATAATATTTAAATTTCATTTTATTTTAAAAGTAAGTTTAATTTTGAAGAATTTTGTAGCAGTTTGTTGGTTTTGCTTATGCCTAATTTGCATATGTAAAAAGCTGGTTTAGGATATATGACACTGCTCACACTTGTAGACACCTCTTATTTCACCTTTATTTAGCAGCTATGTTTTCAAGTACAGGTTCACTTACAAATCATGCAAATAGACAAAAAGCTGATTAGCCATAAATTTTTGCAGTCTCTCTAAACAACATAAAAGCTTTTAAAATCTTGCGTTTATGATAATAATACAAATAAGAGTTGTATCTTAGGTTGGAAAATCAATAAAATCATCTGAAACATTTTAGTATAATTCTACTGAAAAACACTTTCCATCAGTTGTTTTTACATGAAATAATTATTTATATAAGCAGTCTCTCCAGTTTCCCAACCTTCCTCACATTTATTGAATCTAAAAATCACTAATAAGATATACTGAATGCTTAAACACTTGTATAAAATGCTGCTAATTCTTTCTTGAATCTGTACTTGAATTATTATTAAATTGTTCACACGTCTTTATGCTTACTTTTAATGCTAAGTGTGTTAATTTTAATGGTGATATTTTAAGTTCATGCACTTAAATGGAAGTTTTTTTTCTACCGGTGCTTTTCATATTGTAGAACATCAGTTACATGGAAAAGTTTATTTTATTACGGTGCCTTGCATATGGAAGAACTTGCAGTTACATGAAAAAGTTTTTTGTTACTGATATCTTATATATTGTAGAACCGGGCAAGTGATATTCCTAAATTCAAGGGAGACAAACAGTTGATGCCAGCGTCCATGAGAGTTAAAGAGGCAGCGGAGGGTGTATTAACTGTCATAATACAACATGTGGTATGTAATCAGAGGGTGTTAGCTGTCATAGTATACCAGTACTGGGGTAACTGGTGGTATATAGACTCAGAGATCCTTGCAGCGCATCTAGACGCGTACAGGACACGTCATTTTCATCTTGGATGATTAATTACAGTATGCGTCCAGGGATGCATCATTATTTTAGCATTACGCATCCGAACCCGGATCCACGTTAGTAATTTTTTAAGTAAAAATGGCGGCCTATAAAATTTTCAACGTGTTGAGAAGGAAACGATGTCAATCAACTTATTTAGGTTTATGATCTTTAAACTGTCAAAACTATCCACAGCTAATCATAGAATAACAATCTGTCGGAAATCAAATGCTAGAGAGTCCTTTCAGTCGCGCATAGCGTATTTCTGTCGTTCCCGTGTCGTGACTTGTGAATAGTATTTCTTGTAAATATTACTGGCATCCTACTCTTTCTTGATTACTTTTGAAATCCTCTTTTTAATGTTACAATAATCTAGCATAAATCAAGAATTTACCTTTCAGACTCGTCATTTATTCACTGCACATGAAGAATCAAGTTCGTTTTATGTCCCATATTACCCAGTCTACTCTAAGATGAATTTTTATTCATTTTCAGTAATAAAAAATTATGATGCAATATAGATATGTGTTATGATCAGTATTCTAAATAAATTACAATTTTGGTAATTGGCCATTTTTATATGCATTTTATTTGGATTTGATATTAACTGTTTCATTCTGTCTTGCTATTATCACAGGCATCAACAATTCGGCGACAGTCAGTTTTATACATCTATGCTTGCTACTTGTCAACAGGTCAATGTTTGAATAAAGTAAAAATATAAAAATTAATGGCTGGTGTCACTTTAATATTTAGACCAACAAATTAAAATTACTTCAATTGCTTCATCCACAACTCCTCACTCCAGAGTTGTTTTTTTAAACAGAATACAAACATATTATGCATCTATACATAAACAACATACTTTTTTTTAAAGTTTTGTAAAACCATTTACATGGAAGAGGACATAACACGCTCTTTTAAGATGCTTGAAAAACACAAGTATGGTTAATAACCGGTCCATGTAGACTCACCCAAAAAATTTGGAACTCATGAAAATATGCTGGGACTCACCATTTCAAAAGTGGTGAGTCAAGGACTCACCAACAAAAAGTATCTCTGACCTTTTGTATATCCTCTCCATACATACAACATATTTTCTCCGATGTTGGATTATATTTAAATGATCTGTACCTCTTTCTGTTGATAAGAGATAGGAACAAGCAAAGATAAATCTCTGCACTTTGCGTCTTTGATTTTTATACATCATTGTTAGAAGAGTTCTCATGGAACTTTCATGCATACCAATCTCAAAACTGCCACCATAGCAGAGGGTTTATGACTGCATAGAGCAAGGGATTAAGCATTTTTTACCAAATTTCTGTTTACTACATAATTATAAAAATAAGAGATCTGGCATGATTGTCCATTAGACAGCCATCCACCAAATGACACTGAATTTAAACTTCTACAGGTCCCATTACGGCCTTCAATAATGAATAATAAATAAATAAAGCTACATCAAGTTATTTGATTCTCATCCCTGCCCACCCCATTTGATAAGGCCCCCCCCCCAAAAAAAAAATTACATTTCATTTTTCAATTTTTTTTGGCAGTTCAAATTTTGGGAAGTGTTTCATGTCTGTATTCGTCAAGTCTCTACTTTAACACAACAAGCATTGGATTCCAGTCATAACCAAGTTAACACATTGTTCATGATCATCCATTATTTGCAGAATGAGAGAAATTAAGCCATGGTTAGGCATAAATATAACTCATCTATAACTAAGTTTATGTGATTGCATGGTTTTATTTTTACAAAACCAGAAATGTTGATTAAAAAAAGCGAGGCATAAGACGACAATAACAATTCAAGAATTACTATTTTCATTGGAATTCTTTGTTGTTGCTGGTGTATGAATCTTAGATTTAACTTGATTTGGTCTAAAGATCTCACTTTGTTCACTTATTACTGACCTTCTTGATGAAATTTTCCCATTTTAGCTCACCTGGCTTAAAAGGTAATGTTTGCTTTTGCCATCACTTGGCAAACTTCATTTGTCGTCTGTCTGTCAACAATTACAAAAAATCTTCTCCTGTGAAACCCCTCAGCCAATTGGACCAAACTTTGGTGGAATGGTCCTTAGATGGTCCCTAATTGACATTTTGTCCCACATTCCTGCCCTCTTTCCAAGATGGATGCTGTTATTAAAAATAGAAAAAAGGGGGATGGTTTATTTTTCTTGTCTGATAGTACTGACATGACTGAGCCAATTGCAACCAAATTTTGGTGGAAAGTTCCTTACACAGTGTGCTACAAACATTTTGTCCACCAACCAAGATAAGTGATACATGATGTACATGCACTTGTCAGGCTCTGGTTTGAAACTATTTTTTTTTCTTCATAATACATTGCTTTTTGTTTTTGAATTTTTAAGATCAATTCTTCATGTTCTAATTGGCATTTGTGTTTTGTTTCTTTTTGTGTAGTGGGATATGAAGGAATTTTAGGTAACTAATTCCATTGTTGACTTGTTCAATTTCAAACTGGTCCTATTGTAAATTTGTTCTGTTGTAAACTCATTCCATAGTTATAATCATGTTCCATTTTCATGTTGAAAATATTTTTTTATTATGACATGTAAACCCAAATGTAACCAATGATTAAGTTGTGAATCAGAACTGACATGCTAATTAATGCAAATTTTTCTACAAACATGAGAACTTGATAAACACTTGTAACTTACGGGAGGCAGTTTAGATGCCAATTCAAAGTTTCTTGGCCTGTGGGGTAGAATTTTTTTATCTTTTGATTTTAGCATAACCCTTCTACTGAAATTTTAGAATATAATGGTTCCTCCAATATACGAAGGGACAGATATCTGTTTTGAGAGCAGCTCAGACATTCAGACATTAGTTTGAGTTTACAAATATGTGAGGCTCCACTATCCACACCTAGTTTTACCATTAATGAATATTTTTAAAAAACACAACTTTTTATCAATATATAAAAAGAAGAAATGTAGCATGATTGTCAATGGGACTGATATCCACCAAATGACAGTAGAATTTACACTTCTAAATGTCCCATTATGGCCTTCCATTACATGTACAAACCGGAGACCATACCATAACAGAAGCTGAAAAAGGCCCCAAAAATACAGAGTGTGAAACTATTCATAAAACATGACAATCTATTAAATCTATTGCAAAAAAGTTGAACAAACAACAATAAATGACTAATTAAACAATGACAACCACTGGACTAAAGGTTACTGGCTTTGGATAGGCACATTAAGTATGTGGCTGGGTATAACCAGTGTTTGTGCACTCAGCCCCTTCCCCTAACCTGGGACAGTGGTGGGACAAAACATCAACAAAAACATAAAATAAAAATTGGTTGAAATAGATTTAACACTTGAGATTGATACTGAAAACCAACAACAAATACAATTAAAACTAATACATTATAAAAAAAAGTATATGCTAGTTTTCATGGTTTTAAACCCAAATGCAACCAATCAGGAAACCAAGTTTTCCTTTACTATGGTGTCAACAAAAACATGTCCAATTGGATTAAATGTTTCAATACTATCATGAATCTTAGAAGTCAAAGAAAACATAGACTGTGCAAATGCCTATATAAAATATATAGACAGGAAGTAGATAATGTTATAACAAATGTAAACTGTTTAATTCTGTAAAAAGTAGGATGTGATGTCCTGTGTTTCATTAGATAATTGCAAGTACATTCAAATTTTGATACCAAATCCTTATATTCATGAAAGAATTTAGTACCTAATAATTTTTCAGTTATACAGAGGTTACATTCATTAAAATGTTAAACATCCCTACAAACACAGGCATAATAACAAGCTGAGAAGTATATACAACCTATAAAGGAGCCAAAGGAACATCCCTGTCAAGGAAGGGGAAATTAACAATTGTGAATAAGAAATCGTCCCTCTTGACGTAAATTTTGGTGGAAATTGAAATATACACATCTAAGTCCAGAAATGGTTATTTGAGGCTTTTGTTATCAATTTTATTTTTTTTTTGTCTATCAATTTTAATTTTATACATTTCAGGTTGAAAATGATTTCAGAAATATTTTGGTATTGGTCACAGTAACATGGCAACATGTACACGGTATGTTTACAAAACTTGTCAAAATGATAAAAAAATCATGTAAATGGCAGTCTACTGAATGCTATACAGTGACATCTGAAGGCTAAATCCTCAGTGTGTAGCGTAAATCATATACTTATATGTTAATGGCAGTCTACTGAATGCTATACAGTGACATCTGAAGGCTAAATCCTCACTGTGTAGTGTAAATCATATACTTATAATTTGCATGTAGCATGTCATTCATTGATTTGTGAAAGTACTGTCTGTTTTTTTTCATGTAGATTTAGCTATTTCAAATATTATCCAAGCACTAGAAAGTACAGAACTTGGTTTACTAATTGCACTATAGTACACCAAATGAAATTTCCCACATCAAAAGTGAAACTGTATCAAAAGCTGTAGTTCAAATTTATTTTAACTTAAAATGAAAAATTTCCACGTAGGTTGTGATTTTAATATTTTAGACTTTGTATATTTGCATCATTTTTGGGGTCGAATGGTCTCAGGTAACAAGTCATGATAAAATTTTTAAATTGTTTTTTTTTCGTTTTTTGACAGACAAAGATGAAATTATAAGAATATAGTTGAATTATATTCTAGTTAAAACACTGGACAACACTATGCCATTTTACATAGATGTAATGGGAATTTTGTTTGTGCTGAAACTGAAATCTAAACAGGATAAGTTGCCACAAAAATTAGAATTCCAACAATCTATATCAAGTCAAACTTCATAGCTTGACTTTCAATATATTTTAACTTAAGTCGTGGGACTGCCCTTTCTGTCATAAGTTAAAAACAGTTAGATGCCCGCCCTAAACTATATTTATTCTTATTCTGCAAGAAAGAAAAAAATTCATGGGCATCCTCAGGGTTTGCCCCCAATTCCCTCATTTTAAAATTTACAAGGTATCGCAAATATGGTTCTGATCCCCACCTTAAACCATATATATTCTTAAACAAGTGAAAAGACAAGTTCCATGGTCATCCCTAGGAATGGCCCCATCCCCTCATTTTGAAAATTACAAGTTATCTAAAAAATAGTTAAAATCCTCAGCCCAAGACCATGTATTTTCCTAGTCAGCATGAAAGGACAACTTCTTTGGACTTCCTGTGGGGCAGCCATACCCCTCCAATTGAATATCGCAATTTATCACAAAAACAGTTAAATAACTGTCCATTTTCTGAATTTTTACTCAAAAATGGTATTTACTTACTCTAGATGAAAATAATATCAAATTTTTTACAATTGAAATGCCATCTCGTCAGTACATTTTTATATTCTGATATGACTCTTTTGTTATTCAAACACCAGAATAGCACTTGGATATGGGTGGCTGTTTGGACTAGTGGGGTTACAAGTGCAGCACATGATGTATTTGTTGTGTAGATTCATCTCACAAAGTAATGCAGCTTCTTCTGACAATTGGGTCATTTTGACCTACATTTTCTGCATGGCTGACTTTGCTTATTTTGTGTTAAGGTGAAGATCTAGGATACCGCATGCAGTACCTCAATAGTATTTGATATGCAGATATGTCTTGCAAAGTAATGCAGCTTCCACTGGTTTGGGTCATTCAAATGACTAGGGGAAAAATTCATCCAATATTCACTGTATCACTATACATTTGATGATGATACATTTCAGTGAAATTTTGAAATGATACAATACAAATAAAAGGGGCTACGGTGAACTTGTAATATTCTACTATACATTTGATGATGATACATTTTACTGAAATTTTGAAACGATACAAAACAAATAAAAATACCCTTTTTTCCCCAGGAACTATTGAACTAATATGAAAACAACATAAATAAGAACCTGTCTTAAAGTTGATAATCAATTGAATCTTTCTTAAACAGTCAAGAACATTACCAAAAAGGGAAAGATTCTTAAATTTGCATATACCTGGGGGGGGGGGGGGGGGGGGGGGGTGGGGG
>JARWCS010000004.1:1248060-1261834 GCA_034783895.1 Geukensia demissa
TTTTTGTAGGGTTCGTGTTACTCCAGCTTTAGTTTTTAGTGTAATGCTGTGTGTACTATGTTTGTCTTTTGTATCATTTTGCTGGCCATGGTCTTGTCTGTCTTCTGACTTAACGGAGAAAAATAACTTGACTGACAATTTTTTGTATAACTTAAACTCGGCGAGAAAATAATCCGGATTAGACACAAATTCAGTTCCCTCCTGAAAGTTAATTGGTCTGTGCGTTATCACACTTTCTAAGATTTAAATCCCATTCTCCTTTGTTCTTAAACTAATAAGTCAAATGGAACCAAACTTGACAGGAGGTATCTATAGAAGGTCTTTTTCAAAGTTTGATCATTTTGTCCCAATCGGACAAACACATGGAAATTCTTGTTTCTGATTAGGTGAAACATGAAAAACATCTCCTCATCGAATTCGCTTGAGCAAATGGAACAATATATTAATGGAAACATCGATGCAAGGTACTTTCTAAAATTTATTCATTTTGTCCCTTTCGCACAAAAAAGTCGCCATGGACTATTCTTTTTTTCTAATTGTGTGTGTGATACACTAAAAAAAATTTACTCGGAAACTGAATGGCCAAATTGATTTGTATTTGAAGATCCTGAATAAAATTTTCTCATTTTGTCTATATCCGACCAAAAACTTAGCAATTCCTTTCTCTGATAAGCTGAAACATAAATAATATCCCCCTTTCAAAACAGCTTGGCCAGAAGGAACATCTTTGCAAGGTTCTTTATAGTTTCCTTACTTCGTCCTGGATGATTCTTGTTTTTTATTGAGTGAAACATGAAAAAAATCTCGTACATAGATTTTTCCCCCTGAAACCGCATGGCCAAATGGAACAACATTTTAAAGGAAGCACCTATGCAAGGACTTTAATGAAGTTTCCTTATTTCGTTCTGATTTAAAACATTGGATTAGTTCTTGATTCTGAATGGCTGATACATAATTCTCCTCTTATATTCCTTTGATAAATGGAACAATATTTTTCAGGAAACATCTATGCAAGCCTTTTCATATAGTTCCCTTATTTCTTCTTGATTACACTCAAACGTGGCAGCAATGGACAGTTAATGATTTTGATTGGATGATTAATAAAAAAAAATTATTCCTGAAACCGCTTCGCCAAATGGGAATATGATTTGACAGAAAACATCTATTGGAAGACTTTGTAATGTTTAACAATAATCATGTCCTTTATTGGTAGTTTAATGTTTGTTTCTCAAAACTTATGTCAGAGGAGCGTTACAGACTCGGTATTCTGAGATTCCAGCTACAATTCTTTTTGATTGATTGAATGAATGTTGCTAAAGGTCCAGCGAAAATAGATTCTTGCATATTCAGGACTAGAACATATTAATGAATGAACCTTGCATTTTACTAGACCGACACGCTAAGCAAGAGTTTTAACGTGCTAGCTTACGCAGGAAGACATGTCACTTTACCCAGACACATTACTGTGACTCTTGACCAACCATTCTTTGCTCTTCGTCCTAAATGCAGCGTGTTTAGAGGGGAAGCAGCAAATATCATTTTAAATGTCCCTGGTTCGACCCGAGCAGTGGTCGAACACACGACGTTGCGAGCACGGTAATCATTACACCATAGAAACGGTCCAATCGTTTAAACTGCACTCGAGTTGTCTCCCGTTTACTTTCAGATAGAATTGGAATTTAGTCATGATTAGAGCGTCAATATTTCACGTATATTTAAGGACATAAACAATCTCTGTAATATATTATGATATTATACACAGAAAATGAGTAATTTAAGACTAAAAGGGCAAGAGCTTTTGACTATCACACTATGGTTGTCACAGAAAAAGTGTATTAGTAGGTTAGAGACCAATTTACATTTTTGTACTGACCTAAGCCTGCCTTGTCGAAAAATCTAGAACTAACTGAATTCTTTTTACTTGAAACATATTTTTTCCAAACACCTTACCCATTGTTATCCACTTTTTATCCATCTTCATTATAACCTTACAATCATGGCGACAAGCTAAGCACTCTGGGGTCGAGTTGAAGCAGCGCTGGACAAATAGCGTTAATTATATATAATTACGTTTACGTTTTTTTACGTTTATTTTTCATTTCTTGTGGCCATGCATTTAAGCAGAGTCAATCAAAAGAAAACAAGTCGATAGACCAAGCAAACCAGAGAATAAGACAAAGACGAATACACAGAAAACAACAACAATATTCTTCCCAACAATAACGGAATTCGTTGGTCTGGAAGGGTTTTCAGTTCCCGTCCGTGCAATGTCTTTGCTATGATTCATATCTACTTTTTATCATACGGTCAATTTCTTTACACATATAGTTCCCATCATGATCATTTGTTTCAGATCTTCATACGGTCAATTTCTTTACACATATAGTTCCCATCATGATCATTTGTTTCAGATCTTGTAAAAATTGTCTTTCTTAGGTCAAAGGTTAACAGTTTAAGAAGCCTAAAAAGACGGTTTCTTCTATTTATTCGAGAAGAATTTTTCTTTCCTATTTGTAAAGCCTGGGAATTATAGATATTATCAATATAAGGAAGAATAATTTCTCTTATCATTGATATAGAACATTCGACTTTTATTACCAGTTTTTGTCATTTAAACATCCTAAGGTTGTTATGTAATCATAATGCACCATAGCCTTTGTAAGTGTTTACACATAATAAAATTCACCTGCATTCAGCCATTACATCACATGGTCAGAGAGCCACGTAACCAAGTACACTAATCAATTTACCTATCAAATCAAATGGATTCAACCGTTTGACCCACACAATGTTCATAGATACGATGACCCCAAAAGGACAGAGAAGGTGGGTCGTAACNNNNTGCCATTGGTCGGCGATTGTAATCTGACCCAGTCGATATGTCCTGGAGTGCTAACGATACGTAATGTGCATTCAAGTTTGCAAATAAAACACATTTCTGCAATGATATGCACAGGTTTATTACATGCAGATGTTAGAGTTTACTATTCAACAATTTATTGTTTGTTTTAAACTTGAAAGTTATTTTTAAACTATCAGGTGCTTATTGACCACTGATTAATATATGTCTTAAAGAATAAAAAGTAAAAGGGTTTTATTCTATTTAAAAACCAATAATCGAAGTAAAGTATATGTTATTCATAAAACGGAATGTCAATATGAAAACCTGGGATATAAATATTTGATATTTATGTGGACCTTAAGGTCAACTAGTTTGCTTTAATGTGTCAAAAACTAGCCGCCGCAGGCACAAAACCATCAGACTGGAACTTATGTGCAGGTCTGCGCAGGTTGAAAACATCATTAGTTTAATCGTTCCCCTTTTACACATTAAATATTAATATTCCGGTATTTTGAAAGTAAAAATATTTCTGAATATTTTAACTTTAAGCGACATATTTAGTATAACGATACATCAGTTTAAAATCTTCAAAATATTGTTGATGACGGGGAGTAATTGACAAGGATCAAGAATCTACTAAAACATTATCCGCATACAGTGTTTTTTATCCATTGTTTCATTTTTTTGTATTTCATACCAACAACCTCCTATATTCAGAATACATTATTACCTTGAACTACATGCACTGGCAATATCTAGTACACATCAGACAGTTAGACTTCATTTTTAATTTCATTTGAGCTGCATTAAGATGTCCATTAGTTTCGCGTCTCATTCATATGACGACTAAAAATATGGCGGAAAAGTCCAGGAGACCGCGGAACATCTCACCAAGCAGATATCAAAAGTTAAAACAAGGATGGAATACCTCTTGTTATAAAGTGTTCTTAATCTCCCCGGATGAAGAACTAAGCGTAATTGTGAAATGACAGACAAAGAAAACCTCTTCAAAGGGCAAATGTGCTATTAAAGAACAATTGCAACCGTCTTGATGCAACCCTGCTCCAAACAGAAACGAGAATAGCGAATCTACTGCAACATGTTTTCTTAAGATAGTGTGGTCTGGAATAGGTATTATAAGTATAAATGTTAAATGGGGGTTATAATAGAATAGACAATAGACATCTAAAAATCTTCGTTATACTTAGATGAATTCCTCCAAATAGTTCCAGAGAATGATTTCCTATTGTTAACTTCCAACCTATTCTTGCCTCCCCCTGCCTAGAATTTATGTACCGCAGTTGGTGCTTGTTTTAAGTATGATTTTATTTACCCAATTGTGTCAGGGTATCTCATAAGATGTATCTTAGAAATTCAGTTTGCTTTTCTTGGATTGATGTTTAGCTGGTTAGGAGATTTAAAAAAAATACGGCAGGGTATCCCGACAAAGGTCCTATTAAATGTTGCTAATGGTTTCATTAGATACTTTGGACGGGCATCTATCCCATAGTTCGGGCAACACTTAAAAACGAATTGTTTCAATTATTTCGCTTTGTAACATATGCAACCATATATTGATCGTTTGGTTGAAAAACTTCGAAAACGGTGACGGTGAACACCTGAAAGAGCTTGCAACATTCTTTTTCGAAGTTAGTTTTGATATCTTGTATTGAAAGGCAAGAATAATTTCCAATGCAAAGCAAGAGATAAACAGAACCTTTGAACGTCAAGTCAACGATACCAAAGGGACAGACGAAAATTGTTATATCGATAGACTGACAAGACCATACAATGGCAAACAGAACGAAACGAAAGGAAACATCAGTACACAAAACCATCAGACAGAAAACTGGAGCCTGATTAACACGAACCCTATGAAAACGAGATAGGCCCAGGTGCTCAAAAGAGTAAGTAGCTCTGCTTCACAAGTGAGAACAGTCGTATTACTCTCTGGCCAGCTGAAGAATAGTTTCATAGTAACTATGAAGCCCATTTTTAAAAGCTGAAGAAATAACTTGAAAAGATTTTATGTGGAGCACTTGGCAGACCCCGCCAAATAATGTTCCGTGTAAGGAAACTTGTTTGTCGCAGTTGATTGATACCCTCTTGCTTGTTCCAAGTATCAGGATTTTCTGGAGAGAACAATGCCGATGTCGCGTAAATACTACAAAAAGGATACGTCCGATCATGGTTGAAATCGTCCCTTCATAGATTTTATGGTCGCCATCATGATTTGATTTGATCCATATGGCATCAGTGTATCTAAATTAGTTTTGGACCTGTTACCGGTGGTTCAACAATGAGTTGACCTTTCTCGGATGGACTTAACCCGGATAAGAGTTAAAGGATTCCACCACACTTGTTGCAAACAGGACGAGGGATGCTTAACCCTCCGGATCACCTAACCCCACTTCTGTTTTGAAAAGGTGGAGTCAAAGCCTTTGTTCTTTTCGTTTTCATGTTTTCGTTTCGCGTTTGTCTTGTAACTTTGAACTATGCAATTTTGATTTCTCGCATGTGTTTTCTACACTGGACTTATTTTTGGAAAATCAATAGACTGAGGGTTAGGTTAATTCCTGTTTGATTAAAATTCTAGAGGAAGATAAAACTGACCTCTTTGTCATGGATTTCTTCGTTTTTAATGTTGTCGGGGTATACGTTGGATTACCAAGTGCATCGTCAACACCCTTTACCAACCGGGTATGTAACGTGATTTAAATGCAAAAAAAAATATTTGAGGCTATGTCAGCAGGGACTGCAACATATTTTTCTACCTACAATATTACAGATGTAAACTTAAACTTGTATAAGCTAATCTATAACTGATGCCTAATTCTTTGTTCTAACTGTCAAGATAACAGTATTTTTCACAACTGGGTATATGTCTCTACTGGTGGATTTAAGACCTCGAGGACATTCGCCCAGTAGCCGGAACTTTTATCCTGGCATGATTCAGTACATAACTGTTTTGATTTTTCCGTTCAAATTAATAAAAGTTACCATTAATGTTTAAGGCTTTTCATTCTGATGCAGAGGTAAACCTTAGTTTAGTTTAGACTCCTGTATATTGAGATTGTTTTGTTCTAAGTTCTAATGTTTGTGCTAATAAATGTTCGAGCACTGCTGACGATTTAAAAATCAACAAATTTGTGATACATTTATTTGCTGTAGCATAACGTTTACCGTGCTTTATCCACGGTATTCATAGATCGTCGTTGAATGTGACTCGACCCGTTAAGATTTTGTTATTTTTTATTCTGGTGCTTCTTGTGGGAGAAGGGGGAAGCAACGTTCAGTCGCCTAGTTTTCATCCCCTGTTAAAGGTTATATGGTTTTTTACCTGCATGAGATCACAACTGCTAAAAACATCTGTGCTTTTTGTAATAGCTGTTGTCCTGATTAGTTTTTTCCACATTTCTTTTAAATTTTTGTACGTTAAATTATTTTTGGGGTATGAGAAATGGGTTCACAGTACATGTATGATGATGGAAACCAATACTTTTGTATTCAAAGTGAATTTATTCTTATTTTCCAAAAGGTGTACCCCTTATCAAACAAGTGCTCACAATCACTATCTGCAATCATCACGTAATATTTTTCATCGGTTCCTTATTAATTTGAAGTTGTGAATCTATTACTTGGCAAAGGTTACAGACTGTAAAGTAGACATAACACACAGCTGCCGACAAATTCTTATGCAATGTGTTTGTCCAAAAGTGAGAAACATTTGGCTTCTCTCTTCGTCTCTAATTTTGCCAAGAGTACAACCCATCAAGGCTAGTTGATAATTGCCATGTTGACATGGTTACAGCATAATCGCCGCGGTCGCTCAGTATTCTAGCTTTCTATTAATGTTGATAAGATGCCAAGGTTATATTTTCGTATTTTCTTCTACTTTCCAGCTGAGAGGATATTAAAGAAATAATTTTACTGCCAAATATCTCATTCCTTTATGTAAGATCCGAAGAGTATCACCAATGGTTCCGTCTAGACACAGGAATGATACAAAGTAACATAACAATAAAACCAAATTATTTAATTTCATTTAATAAACAACGATTTTAGTTTATATTTTAAAAAAAATTACTGTATTCAGCTTGGAAAACCCATATCCAATTATTTGACTTTACCTATTTTGCACTTAATGAACAATAGCGGAGATACAGATTTTAATAGGCTTCTTGCTGCTGCTTTACATTGACCATGTCAACTGTTACTTATTGATATGCTCTGTTCCTGTTGTAATAAGGAATCAAATTATCATGAAACTAGAATTTGCACATCTTTACCGTTGGAATCCTTCATTAAATGATCAACAGCCTGCTGCGTGAGAAAGAAGCCAAAGACATGAAGTTAAACATGGAGTGCAAGTTCTCTGGTAATCACGTTGAAATCTGCAATTAAATTTACATGTTATATAAAGGTTTTAGTTAACATTACATTATGCATATTCTTTTTCTAAATTATCAAGAGATTGGAAAGCGTGGGATAATAAATAAGCAAAGTTGCCTCGGACTTCGCAGAACGATGTATCAATCAAGCCACTGTCGTGAACATGCGCAGCAACTGGATAAAGTATGCGATAATCCTAGTGGTGAGTCGGGAAGGCTTGAGTTTATGACGGGTTTATCGACAAGGAGATTTTCTTGACAGATAGAAGAGTAATTAAATAATGTAATACTTTACATAGCGATCGATCGGTTGAGGACTTCATTACACAATATCTGCTCTTTTAATTAGACATGGATTAAGGAAAGGATAGCGTTATTCTTTGTGCCTCATCAACAGGAATATCTTCCCTTTAGTTTTCTTTTGACAAGTATGGCATACACTTCACTGCTTCTTTTTATCAAAAGTCGATAAGCTTTATATTAGATATTGTAAGGCGTTAAATATTTATTTTAAAACGGTCATTTGTTCAAGGTTGGGCTGTAAAATAGCCAAGTCCGCCATTTCACTTTTAGACAAGTATTACTTGATTTTCTTATAAAATAATGGTTCATTTCCCTTAATTAGATTCTACAAATTAATGCTTATTAATTATTTCTTGAGATGGAAGACGGGTATTACAAATTTAAACCAGAATCATACAAACCAGCCCTTATTTGAAAAGCAAATGGTTTATGGCATGTAACATTCATATTCAAAAATAAAAACCTAATAATGAGTCCAAGTTTAGTGTATCGATGATATTCAAACATTAACTGCATCCATTGTGGGTTGACGAAAAGTGAAAAAAAAACCCAAATCCCCAGAAATTTGGAATATGGACAGATTTCAGGAAGTGTGAACACCTCTTACCTGCGCCCGTAAAAGTTGTGTTTTCATTTCTACGCTGGCTTCTATTATTCCAAGAAGAGACAAACTTTATTTATTAGACAATTAGTGGGACTTGACCTGTTTACTCTTTCGGTCACCTGAACTCACCCTTGTTTTCATAGGGTTCATGTTGTTTGCTTTAGTTTTCATTGTAATGTTTTTGCCGATGTTCGTCTTCTTTTTCTACTCGTTAAACATAGGGCATGTCTGCCTTCTGTCTTGACGATATTGGCTTACCTTTGATGGCCCGAAAAAACGAGGCATCTCCCGTAATAAAGTCTTGTCAAACGGTTGGGTAATTCATTATGACGATCCTTGGATTAAGAGTCTGAAATCAGGTGCGATGTGTTTTTTAATTTGACGGTTTAAAGTAAAAAGTGACGATTTCAGATATGTTGAAATCTTTTCTTAATACGCTAATTGTTTTCCCTTTACTGGAAAGCTAGGTTGCATTGTATATCATTATACGCGTTAACAATTCACTGAGATACTCCCTACTCCACTGACAAACGTCATCAGTAGATTTTGTCCAGTCTTGGGTCTCCTATTCTTACTTCGATAGGTTATATGGGATGTAAATTCGAAGCTGGGACTGTTCAATAAGTAGATTTTATTTTGTTAAATGAATGATGAAACTGAACGACCTAGCTAATGCCGTTTGTATGTTTTCAGGACGACAAGTTTTGGTGTATATTAGAATGAATGGTATAGCGGACTTACGTGCCCATTATTGAAGGCATTAGTGCAACCTGTAGATGTTTGTTATTTACACGTTGTGGATGGCTTTCACATAGACAATAACATCTTTTTCTATATAGGAACACCCAAACGTCGAAATTCGAATATTAGAAATATTTTCAAAAATCCAAGAAACTCTGAATTGAATTCTGATAATTACTGAAAACTAAAACACAAGAGAGATTGATCTCAGACCTTGAATTCAACCATTTATGACCATAATTTAATTTATTTAACTTGATAGTTTTGGTTATATCCCGGATAAGAATCATTAAAAAACTCTGTTGTAGAAATAACAGTTGTAAACATAAAATAAGATCCAAAGTATACCAGGACATCATGGGAGCTTGACTAGCTCAACTGATATCTTATTCTACCTGAACTTACTTTAGACTTCTAATATTGGTCGTGTTGTGTATACTGTCATCTATTTGACCAAATTCAGGATTAGATCAAAGAACCGTTTTTATTGTTGGTTGTATTTCTGGAATAATTTGAATCTACAGTGTCTATGTCAGTCTTAAATTTGTATGAAAAACTAGAAGGAAGAAGAAATGTTTATTAAAGTGTACTTTGTACTGTCATACGGACAATCACATTATAAATACATGAAGCTGTAGTTCTAATTTACTTCTAGTACATTGCATGTACAAAAAAATCTGAAAACAAAGGCACATAAACACTGCAATCTGTTCTTGTGATACAAAAACATTTTGGTTGGCTAAAATCAACCAACGACTTAACTGTTAATATTAAATAAGCAAAAGTTGTAATTTGAATAGTTTAATGATGTGACAAACCAATCAAATATGACGTATTGTAATTTTCCTCAAAAATCACCCAAGACAAAAAAAAATTAATTAGAAATAAAATCGTATTCATATTTACAGAAATAATTTTGATAGAGATCAATTAGGAGACTGATCTGATGACATCTTAAAAATTTAATTACAATGTAGTTGTTTAATTCAATAACAAGAACAGAGAGCAATGTTTTCTACTGAATGTGTAATACAATGAAATAAATGGTGAGATATTTGTTCGCCATCATGAGAATACACAAGCAATCACAGTAAAATGAGACACAAAAATAATCATCAGAAAATTTAAAAATTAAGATTATGGCACAGAAAACTGACCAGAGCCTTGCTAATGAACAACCCTATATAGAGATCTACAAGAAGCACTGATCACCGGGAAATAAAATATACGGCCCTAGTTAAAAATACATCCAATGAACAAATATGTAAGCACTAATGTTATTATGGCGTAACTTAATTTTAAAATCAGTGAAAATGTAAAAATTGAACAATATAGCACAAAATGACATAAAAAGAAATAAAGTGATGTCAAAATATATACAATATAGCATCAGAGTAAAAATAAATATAAGCTAAGACCCTGGTCATATATGGCTTTTAAAATGCAGCACTGTTAGCTAAACCTGGAAAAATGTGCACCAAATTTTACCTATAAATAAAATGAACCCTCTAACATATTATGGCACGCGTATGGCAGAAACTGCCCTGATATTTAGGGTGAAAGACATTAACAATAACAAACACATAAAAGACACACTAACAACATAATATATGAATTATGCAATAATTACAATAATGAAAACGCTATGTTTTAAAAACTTGAACATATTTCCCCTGAAACAAACTGCTGCTCATAACAATAACCTCCTATACGAAGTATGCAGTTGTTTTTTACTTTGTAATCATGATAAAAATATAGACAAATGGCAAAAGTCATTCTTATTTTTTAACCAAACAAATAAAAGTGAAAAATTTGCTGTGTTTGAATTATCAATTTTACTGATGATCTCTACCATGCGGCCATTTTTCCTAAGAAAGTAATTAAACCTTGGACAGCTTAGAAAAGTGACATGTTAGGATCAATATTTCATTTCAGTTTGTTTTGAACTTGACTTGTTGCATTGAGTGTGCTTTTATGATGTTCCAATACATCCTTGTAGTATTTTTGTGACAAGAAATTTCAATTTTGTAAAAATTATGTTATAAATTGGTTGTTTACTGAACATGCAAATAAAATTTATAATAATAATTAAATGAATAATTCACAGGTAGAGTCCAAAATCATGAAAGTCTTAAATGACTTACAAATCTACATTGGCGAGTTGTTATATCGTCTCTGGTAGATTTTAGCACACTATTGTACTAACATGGAGTCAAGTCCCTAGTTGTTAGACTGCCTGGGTAACAGTTATGGGGTGTGGATATATATAATATATATAAAAATCTCTAACATCTAAACTAACAATGAAAATTTTATACAAACACCATATTTATATATCGCCCTTCTTGACATATCAAATTGCACTGTTATGTTTTCTCCATTTTTTATCATTTGTTAGATGTAATGTCTGCTTGGCAGGATCGGTAGTAGGCACTATGACAAAACATCTTCTGCTGCCTATCTCTTGCAAAGTGCATATTACTCTTCTCCTACTTTTTATATTTCTTTTTTCAAAATCACATATCAAACTAGTTTCATTATTGAAAAATTCTCAATTATTTCACTAAACTGACATGTTTCACAAACCACTTTCAACATATAGGAGTAATAATTTCATGACCATTTGCTGTACCTAAATATAGGAAAATTGCAATGGCACTTTCAACTCCATGGTATTATTAAACATGTAAAATTATAACAAAATTCATGGCACTTCACCTGATGGTTATATTTTATAATGTACATTTTATAAATAATATTTTCAATTCAAAACTTCATATGGCACTTGGTCTCCATGTGTGTATTTCTTTTGCATTAGTTACACGAGTGAAACAGGAACATAGCTTAATATGGCACAAATAAGAAACAAACATATAAATATAAACAAACAAATCAGTTTCTTGAAATAATTGAGATTTTGAAACCTTGATGTAATATTTCTCCAAGATTGAAAGCCCTGATCAAATTCCTTCTGGTTTTGTTGTTGTACTGAAGCCACATTCCAAAACAAATATACACAAATATATAAATCAACAAATGGTGATATTACTCTCATTTTCGATGACATAGATTTTTTTCTACTCCTCTTTAAAGTCTTAAGACTCGCAAAATTTTACAGTTTACATCTTAATTAAAAAAATCACCAAAAATTAATGTCTGCCATTTTTGTTGCTGCTTCTTTGAAGCAATGTTGCTATTTGATAATCTCAAAATATATGCTTTAAAAGCCCCAAAAGTGCATCTATCTATTCAAATATATATATTAAAATATTACACAAATACAATGCAAGAAGGGTAAGCACCATCTAAAAGATACACGTCATGGGGTACACAATACTCCCTAACAACCCCTCCATAACAATTAACATCTATGTACAAATTAACAAATCTACAATATCTATCCAAGTCTGTCTGCACCAACTACAACGGTCTTCTTGATCTATGATGATAATGGCATCACCGGTTGTGGAGCAGGCAATCTTTAAATATAACAGCAAATGTTTGGGCAGGCCACATAAATGAGTATTTTGTGCAATTCACATCGAAGGTGTCAAATAAATAACAAAATTATTGAGCAATCATAGCAGTCATATAGTAGGAGTTGAATTAACTGAGTCAAAAAGACCTGATTCCCTTTTCACTAGTGATGTAGATACTTTTGCGGAATCGAATGGACTTGTGGGAACTTTAGATGATTCATACATACTTGTGGCAACGCTGGCTGAATTAAATAAATTTGTGGATGATTTGACAGAATCAAACAAGCTTGTGACTGCGCTCGTTGAATCATACATACTCTTGGCTAAGCTATTTGAATCGTATATACTCGTTGGTGTATTTCCTGTATTAGATGAGTCATAAGCATTTAGAGGAGTGTTACTTGAATCGGATTCTGAATCCGGCATCATTCTAGAAGATTCCGGTTGTGAATCTGAGTCGGCTAACATCTTGTTGATTTGGCCATTTCCAACGCATTTCCTCATGTGTTTTTCAAGAGTACTGGCAACAGAAAATGGCATGCTGCAAAATTTACAACGGTATACATCTTTTCCAATACGACCATGTGTTCGCATATGTCTGGTAAGTTTGCTAGATTGTGCACATGCGTAACTACATAACGCACATTTATAGGGCTTTTCTCCAGTGTGAGACCGCCTGTGAACTGTAAGATTGCTGCAATTCCTGAAGACTTTTCCACAGAATTCGCAAGTATCGTTTCGTTTCGCCTCCTTTCTCGGCAAAGGTGAACTATTTGCGGACGAAATATTTTCCGAAGATTTCTGTGTGCTGTACGTCTTCAATGCATTCTCCACACTCGACACAGGGTTAAATCCATTATTATGATTAGGATCAAATGGATAACCTCCCATCAGTGGATAGATTTCCGGAGGTGGATTAGCACAGGGCATTCGCCATAAAGATTGTGATAAAGATGTAAACATATCGAAGTTGAACATTGGCGTATGTGCTGCCTCGAGAGGTTCACTCTTGACTGGCTTATTTTGTACTATGTCGGGTTCACCGTTTCCCCCTTTGGGGTCGTTGGTATTTCCTAGATTACTATCTGGTTCTGACTTAATCTCATCTCTACTAGATATGCTGCCATTTCTGCTGCCGTTGTCTTGTGAATCCTTACCACGTTCACCTTCCGGATTCTCTTTGAAATTTTCCTCCATTGCTTGTTTAAAAGCATCCTTATAAGTTGGAATTCCAGTTAGTCCTGTATTTTCCATCACTTCTTTGAGCAATGATGATTTATCCTGAATTGAATTATTGGCTAAGCTTCCGTTACGCGAATGTGGTGGTATAAATGAAGGACTGAACATACTTTCTGATTTCTTTTCCTGACTGGTGATTGACATTTTTCGGTTGTCAGAGAATTCTTCATCCATT
>JARWCS010000004.1:1281009-1302884 GCA_034783895.1 Geukensia demissa
CATTAATATGCTCTCGTCCTGAATATGCATGAAATATTTGCCACTGGACGTTAAGCAACATTCAATCAATCAATCTTTTAATTCTGCTAAAGAATCTTTAGTTATCCCTACAAATACCTTAAGAACTTTGTGTGCCTTTAAAAAAAGAAATCAAATTCGTACCAGTAACTTAGATATAAAGGGACGTGTAGCTTCAGAAAATTTAAAATTTTTTGAATGAAAACAAGAAAAAATCTCTAGGAGGGATAAAATAAAAAGCGCAAGTAGATAGCCAAAATTACCGTCTTTCGAATTTACTATGAAAATGCGAGGCCAGATTTCTACCTAAATAAAGAATCATGGAATTTAATTATATGGATACATTAAAACAAATATCATATAACTGATCTGAAAGGGAGCATCCTTAACAAATTCCTCTTTTAAAAGAATGAGAGAAGCCGAAATGATGCTAATTTTCAGTAGACCATAAAGTTTGAAATAAAAGGTTTTAATTATGAACTGAGATGCTTTGGAAGCGGAATGAAAAGACAACGTAAGTTTTCATGGAAAAGTTGTACAAATGAATACTGTCGTAAGTATAGATACACAAATGTAATGAGAGACAGTGATGTGCTTGACACAGTAATATAAGCGACAGAGTAATAGGTAAATTTTTCCCTTTTTGTCTTAAAATCTCAGGGTATTCAAATGTAAAACATCATTACTTTTTCAATCTATTTTCTGTTAAATACTGTTTATCAAGGTTTTGAACAAGTACATGACATTAAGTGTTCGGTTTCTCTTGTTCTTTTTCTTGACTGAGAAAAACAAATGCTTGCATTTAGAATGAAGCTGATGGTCGTATCTGATAATTGTCAATATAATAGTGTTTAAAAATTTCTTCTGGACAAGGGTAATTGGGAAAATACATACATGTAATAATAAGAAATGGAGCTAAAGGTCTACCGTCCTCTTTTTGGAAAATCCTATTACGACCAAGCAGTAGGAAAATACTGCTAAATTATCACAAACAACAAATCTAAAGACTTACACCACAAGAAACCAAGAGAGAGAACAGTAGTACACATAATGGTAGAAAATTAAGAAAGGATATAAAATTAACTGATTTCTCCATTTTTAAGAGATGATCATTACATCTATACCTTACCAATAACAATTTTATCTTCATTAAGTTGGCAAAAAATATTACCTCGTAGAAAATAAACTGCAACAGGAAGTAATGAAATCAATCATTTATTATGAAATGCCTCTGGTCATCGTGTCCGTTAAAATATAGAACATAAAACGGGTTATTGTCCTATGTAGGTCGCATTATGATTTTACTTGGAGGTAGATTCCAATATGAATACCGTCTTAACATTTTATTTAGCTTACATTTATTTAAGCAAAAAATATGGTTATACACTGATTAATATATTTTAAGCTTTAAATATGCTGTAAATTGTGTTTCTATGATAATATATTTCTGTATTATAACAATGAATCACCAGCATTCTTTTTTGCTTCCGTTAAATGTCAAATATGTTTATTAATAATGGAATTATCTAGCCATTTACTGGAACTCTTCCACATTAACACAGAATAACAGTGATTCCGGTCGTCCAAATCCAAACACAGTAAGGTTTTCAACAAACATGAAATTTTATTTGCGACTCTGTTTTAGCAGGAAAAGGCAAATCAAAACAGCGGTCTACCGGCTTTAGATTAAAACCAATATGTAGACTGAAAAATCTCCTTAAATACAACGGACTGTTGACATGCTACTTCCACTCCGTCGGCATCTTTCAAATTATGCAATTAATTTCTAAAGAGCGAATTTCATGTAATCAAAAATTGTCTTGAGAAAACCGAACCATGAACGATTATTGACAACAAGACTTCCGCAATCGAGGAAAATTATTTTTATATAAAGCAATTGATTAATCTTGCTGGAATCGAAAGGTGCAAATAGTACTTCATTTCTGTCAGGTCAATATACGTTTAAAATTGAAAATTTGAAATCATTTTCAAAGCATAGTTTAGTTTTGAATTCAAACCAGAGGCATGTATCGTTCACACATTAGCATGCTGCTGTTAATGACACTGGACATGTTGCATAGATAAAGATGTAATGGAGAAATAAACAAAATCCATTCAACAATAAATTGACTCTATTTGGAATAGGATTTCAGAAGTACATGGCCATTTGTTAAGCATTGAACATGCGTTTCGTTTTGTTGGCTCCCTGCCAATGTTAGGAATTGTCACGTGACTAAATTTCAAAACGTGTCCAAAGCGTACAAATTAATTAATGAAGCACCGACCAATGATCATTCCATTTAGTTTAGTTGCAATAAGGCAGGCCTTTTTAGAAATTACTGTGAGTTCAACTTCGGCGACCTAATCCGGCTTGCTGTGTTCCTTGAAATAACGTTTAATGAAACTTACAATAGTAAGACATCATTGGAAATCATACATTTTAAACAACTGGTGAAATTTTTTTTACAAAATTTGGCACAGCAGCTTGAAAAACAAATCTGGAAATAAAGCATACGTTCCATTTAACTAGACTACCAGGTGCAAAAATGCAATTCAGAAAGGAATTAAAAAGGACCTTTCAATCAATAGTTGGTTTCAATGGGTCAAGTGGTTTCAGAAACTGTCTTAAAGGGTTTAACTTAAAACTTTAAAGGAATTTGAAGATACCAAAGGGTCAGACAGAAATCGTTAAGTCGGAAGACAGACAAGACCATGGCCAATTCCGCTGTTGTTTCTATTTCGGTTGGGTGTCGGGGTCATTGGATTTAATTTTGACAGCACTTAGTAACCTAAACTTGGCACTAAAGAGTTCAGATGTTTCAGTTAAGAATTTCAAGCATATTTCCAGAGTAGTGTTTTAATTTTAACATCTTACTCTCCCAAATATCTTGGGTTGGTAGGCTAGATCAACGGGAACAAATCTGAAGAACGTGTAGTATCAAAGGAACAATCATGTAGGAAATGCTCATAGAAACTGCATGACATTCTACTACAGGAAATAAAAGAACTCCCAATAACCAAGTGAAAGATGAAATCCACTTTAAAGCAAAACCGGAAATCGAAGTGATTACATAACACCATATGGTACTTGTCCCTTGGCTTATCAATCTCTATATCATCAACAACTTTCATATCATATGCATTAACAAAGAGATTCCCCAGGCTGCAGTTTTTAAAATGATTTCAAGATATATCCAACATTGCTTCATATCGCCAATGTTGTAATCAAATTAAAAAACTTGCTAAACTTTAATAAACACAAATGTTGAATTTCCAAAGTTAAACTACTGATGACTTGTTTCAAAGACCTTTCAGTTTCACATTGCTTCTGTTGTGACAATAACGAAACTAAAATTCAAGACTATATGGTCATAAACTACAGCATTAAACGATCTCAGCATGAGCATGATACGACCTCAGCATGTTTACATGTAAACAGTGAACAAATGAACATTTAGGTAAGTTTCCTTACCACGAAAGGGCTTGGCACAAACATGACTGTACCAATTATCATTATCCACTTGAATAACGTTTGTTGCATTTTCAAAAAAGGAATGATTTGGAAAAGCCCCCATCGAAATCGGATGAAAATTTTAAAAAATCCATGTAATGCGAAAATAACTTAACCCCCATTTTGACCCTATCTATCTCGAACACGATAAGAGAAAAAAACCGTTTACACACTAAATAAATCTTTCATTGAAAACCATCAAAAATCGGATGAAAATAAAACAAAAATTCTCATCATTTTAAACAATATAGATTTGGAACCACTGGGACCAATTCGTGTTAGGTATTCTAAACCAGAACTTGTTTAATTATTAGTACGACTAGACCATTTGCTTACAAATACTTTAGTCCAAAATAGCCTGGTCAGATTTAGTGGCCAAATCAAATTGGTGTTAATAGAAAACTCAGAAGGAAAATACTGACCCTATTTTCGGTCGGTAACCAAAATGATAATAGCATAAAAGTAGTACAGGAGTATTCATTAGCCGATAGTGTTTAGACTGTCGGTAACCAAAATGATACTAGCACAAAAGTAGTACAGGAGTATTTATTAGCCGATAGCGTTTAGACTGTCAGTAACCAAAATGATACTAGCACAAAAGTAGTACAGGAGTATTTATTAGCCGATAGTGTTTAGACTGTCGGTAACCAAAATGATACTAGCACAAAAGTAGTACAGGAGTATTTATTAGCTGATAGCCTTTAGACTGTCGGTAACCAAAATGTTACAAAAGTAGTACAGGAGTATTTATTAGCCGATCGCGTTTAGACTGTCTAAGGCATATCGTTTTCTTGTTAGACGGGTATAGCGACAGTTTAGTTTTTGTTGCGAAACAAGCATAAATGTTTTAATTTGTCTGTGTTTGATAATAAAATGAAAGTTCGTGAGGCTTGCAGGACTGTTTGCATACTAATCTTGACCTTAAAACTGAAATAACTGCTTTAAAGGTATAATTATATTAAATCTAATAATGACAGCTATATAATGTATGATCATGAAAAATTCATAAACAGTGTTATAGTTTGTATTATATTCATTCCTGACGGCATAGAAGTGACTCAAAATTAGAAGTAAAAGAATTCACACCTTTTATGGACCCTCAGATCAACACCTAAGTCATCTGTGGTTTCAACCTCTGTGTATTTCCCATAGGGTGGAATGTTTAGGCTTTATTGGGTGAGATTAACTAAACTCTGCAAGCACTAGACAAGGATAAACTTAATCATTTGCTGGTTTAAAATCATCAGTCAGATTTCTAAAAAAAATTGTTTGTATTTCGCATAGAGCTGTATGAATCGGCACAAAAAGACCAATGATTTAACAGTAAAAACGATATCAAGGAAAATATTCCCCTACATAAGAATATATCTTTTGTATGTATTTTACAAGGTCTAATGTCGGTAAGCTTTTACGTTATTCACTGTTCCATATTGAATGACGATGAGAGCAAAGTTATATAGCTCACCTTTTATAGATGTTCTTACACATAATAAATTAATAATTTGTTGATTATGTGTATCCATCCAATATTACTTAAAATCACAAATTTCTACAGCAACTAATAGATAACATAATTTACATCTAGAAATCCTCAGTAAGGGCAGGTTGAACACAAAGCTATACGACAAAAGAGATGCATTTGACTTCCCATTGTGAACTTTCCGTTCCTGCGTAGCCACATTCCAGTCGCACTTGCATATGGAGCATATTTTAAAAACAAGTTAACAAATGATTTGTAAATTCTCCCAGTTGATATGCTACTCCTGGGTGTGTGATTCCTATCAGTGTGATACTTGTTTAAGGGCTTTTGCAGAAAAAGTACATAACCAAAAATTTATGGAGAGAACATAGAACTAGTCACTTCGGCAAGTTGTTGGTCGTCACTATGACCTTATTAACCGGTATGAAAATATCTGTTTTTCAATGACAACAGGTATCTTCCCACTATCGTTTTTACAATTTTATTCTTTTTCTGGTTGCAGCTACCACCAAAGTGCGTCTATCTGTATAACTCGATCGTGTATATGTTCTATTTATGGTAATAGAGGTGCACTTTAATAACTTAGTCGCATACAAACCCGGATTTACTACAGCCACTAGTGGAGCTTACCCTCTCTGAGCAGCTAGTGCCTTTTTATAGGGTTTGAGTTGCTCAAGCCGTAGTATTCCCCGTGAAGTGTTGTTTTAACTGTTGTTTTTCTTAAATCCATGGTCTTGCCTGTCCTCTGACTTTACCATTATTGTCTGCTCCTTTTGGTATCTTTAATCGCTTTTTAAAATATGATGCAATATAGTTACACGTTGTACAAAAAACAGTACTTTAAAGAAAAGCCAATAATTCACCTACCTGAATTCGTCGTGTTTGACTCTGCATCAACACCTTGTTTTAATTTCAATGGCGGTCGCAAAGGTTTCTGTTCTTCATCTGGGGAGAGATCATTGTTTTCGCTGACAACTTCGCTGCTGTCAAATAATGGGGAGAGTCGAGTTTCTAACGATTCTTTCCTGGATATGGGTGCAGATATACTGGTACACTTCAGACCTATACCACTTAGTTCTGGTGATTCAGGACTTTCATCATCATTGTTGTCTGCGCAGTCTGTTTCGTCTTTGTTGCATCTGTTTATTTTATGTCGGATGAATTTAAGAATGTCTCGCAGTGGAAAGCTGGTTTGGCATTCTCCACATACAAGTAGGTCATTTTCTTGTTCCACTGTAAAAATAGAGAGAAAAGACAGGTATAATATCGATGTATTTTTTGTTATTGCAAAAAAAAAACAATTTAATATTTCTAATATATATGTAGGTTCTACCTGTCTGTTGAATATTGCCAATGCCTTTTTGCCAGTATTAATAAGTTCTGTATTCGAACATGCTTTATCAATATTTATCGATACATATACTAAACACAATGTAAATTATGATGGTACAGGCTAACATAAAACAGAGTTTGATATATAGAATCTTTGTTAATGCAATCAAAACTAAAAATTATTTTTCAATTTGTAAAATTGTAAAAATTATACAACCTGTCACAAGGTTACTAATACAGATCTTTAAGTTCGGATGTGTATAAACAAAAAGTAAAGGATTAGCAGCAAAAGCATTACTATTTCAATAAAACCCAATGCTTATGGTATAATCTTGAATATCAGGTAAAACAACATCATCGCAATCTTTATGGATGTTACAAATCAAGTTCATTTTTGAAATTAAAATCCTCTGCTCTTGCATAATCTTCGAAATGTTAGAAATTATAAGCTTGTCAGGAAGAAAAAAAAAACAAAGAATTTCCAATAGAAGGATTTTGAAGAAGTTAACCATGCAGATATAGTGTAATGTAAGTGAAATCTAGAGATTATATTGATTGTCCAGACAAATATCTTGCACCTGATTAATCCACTTTGATACAGCTACTTTGATCTGCTCTAACAAAGATCACTGACATTATACCTATGATATATAGCATGGTTTACACGATCATTAAGCCAAAGAAAGGCAGTACCAAGACAACAAACTAACAAACCAAGTAATACTAAAGTCCAAGTATTGTTCATAATCTTAGAGCAGTAACACAAGATTGCAAAATATAAAATAACCAATGCTGAATAAATATGGAGAATTTTTGTAAAAAATTGACTAAAAATTGACCATTGCCTTCAAATTGAAGTTGGAAGATATAAAAAGATTCCAAGATATCAGAGTTTTGCCCAAATTGCCAAGATAAATTATATAATGAATATCACTTTTTGTCTTCAATGTCATCTAAAAAATAATTTACGAATTGAACTGGAAACTAATTCGATTTTAATTTAAAAACTTCCACCGATTAAAATTTGACAAATCCTAAATCCATCAAAACCATTGGTATTCAAGCAGTTGCTTCTTTCATAAAGCAGTAATTAGAACTGAGGGGAGAAGAATAAGCCTGTTTTAATATGCTAAAATAGTGTTCGTTTCCTTAAAAAATGTTATGTATCTATATTGTCTATTTTTATTGTTTGATTGTATTGCTTTGACCCTAATGGGTTCTTGTCTGCAAAAAAACCCACATCATGTATGCTATATGTACATTTCAACGAGTAATCTCTCATTAGTGACATTAGAACCAAAATATAGGACGTCCAAGATCCAAACATAGCAAAAGAAGCACTTAAATCAAACATATCAAAATGGAAAGCCAAATCCGATGGCAGGAACAAATTTTTTTCCATTAATTCTCAACTGGCAGCTAAGTTAATAAATGCAATGTTTGAATTTTCCTGTAATGAAACCGTTTGGACATTACCAAAATCAAATAATAAAATTTAAATACTTAAAAAACTGATCTCCGTAATGGAAGAATCGTGGTAAGTATAACAAAAGAATGGGAATATATTATATGGAGGCAAATATTTAAAACATCTGTGAAATAATTCATCTGCTTATAGCTCCACGTACAACAGAATCATCCATTTTATATAAGATTGTAAATTCTATAATGTTATGCAAAGTATTAGAGGGTGGTATAATAAGAATCATGAAATGGTTTGACATTTCTGTGACAAGTGTGAGTACAGGAATAGAGATGGATGTCACTGGAGGGATGAATATCTTCCTTTCGTATTAATCACAGGCCTTTATAACAGAGATTAATCAACTTAAATCAATATTTCAGTATCTCAGTTCCTGCAATTAGACTGCATACATGGAAACGAATACTACTGACCAGAAACGACTTTGATCTACCTTCATGATATACCTTTATACCTACAGGCTTAACGACCTCGTTATAAATGATACCAACGTTCATTGGGTTGCTATAAATTCTTGGTAGCATCTTTTGAATAAATTGCGGGAGAGTGTTTTCAATTTTGACGATTTAACTAGATGACTTCTAGAAGAGAATACAAATACTTACATTTTTTATGAAGATTAATCGAATTACAAAATAAGTCATTATTTTCACGTTCCATCATGATAACTTTGTAATGCCAGGGTAGGATTTTAAGTATCCCATGGATATATAATAAAGTTTCCATTTACTTTGATATGGCTTTAAGTGATAATGTTAGGGTCAGTTCAGGAGACTTATAAACAACTCGGACAACACTGATTGGTCAGTCCAATTGTCCACTGGCCTGAAATGGCCTTCTGTCACCTGCATCAGTCAAGCAAAAAATAATATTTTTTACTATTCATCTGACAAAAAAGTTCCCATGTACAGTGGACAGTGGTGTCATCGAAGGGTCAGTTAATGTCATAGGAGATTGAACATAGCTGACCTCTCATAACCCAAGATTAAATATCCAGTATCACTAGAGCCTATAAGCAGATAATGAACCTATTGTTTATTTACCAAATAAAAATATAAAAATGCCATTTTGTATTGAATTTTAACTAAGATATGAAAAAATACATTCAAAATTTACAGCATTATCCCAAATTATATAAAAAACCTTAAAAATATTAGAAATTTAATCAGAAACAGGTTTAACAAACAGATAAGAAAACCACAGATATTTGGATAGATATATTTTAAAAAACTTTGTCCAAATGTAGTTTATATCATAGACGTTGTCAAAAATATATTTTAATTAACATAGTCCAATTAAAGATATATATGTTATTGAATTTTATGCAACTCTTAACAGATCGGTATTGAAATATCATTTCGGACTGTTTTGAAAAAAAAAACTGTTTTGACATACGTGTCAATTAAAACTGAATCTTAAATAGAACTGAAGACTGACTTAATCAGCCTTAAGCATCTACACGAAAATATCACTTGATAACTCATTTTTGCCACTGAAATAGAACAAAATAATTTATTAAAATAGAAATTTTTTTCTGTTTTAAGTTTATTACTTTTATACGTATATTATACATATACTGAAATCACCCGCTACTGAGATTTAAACATATTTAAGACATATTCTTTCGGTGCAAAGGAAAAACATTGAGTTTTAATTTATTTCATTATGATAAATTTTAAACGATAAAATTAAAAGATTTATAGAAAAAAACACAAAATATTTTTTTAGATATGCTTATTTCCTATATATGGAATTCTTGATGCTTCCATCTTGACCATGCATTTCGTCTAATTAATAAAAAATCTTCTTGAGAAAAAAAAAACAGTATTCCATTCAGAAAAAATACATGGCTATCAAATTTATTCTTTTTTATCAAGAAAACAATAGAATTTGAATTTTCCCAGACCTTTTTATAAATTGACCGCAACCTTCTGACAAACAATAAGACGTGGTCAAATGAATTCAGCCGGACCTTTTGACCGTGGTCATTTAATCTCATCAAAATTAATGTTCTCAAAAAATATCCTGCCACAATTAACCAACAATAGGGCACCATGTTTCCTGACCAGTCATAAATAAAATGCATTTTAAAGATATGCTTCAGGTGGTCACTATAAACGGTCACCACTCATTATAAACTTTGTCCATTCAACCATTATTGAATACCATAAAAAAGTTTATAGCAAGTTATTATAATAGAACTCCATCTACTTAATCTGAATGCAGAACATGCCATTTCTAAAATTAATATTTTTTTTATAATTTATACCTGAATTTCTCAGCACATCTTTCAATTTGACATGCACCTGCACTAAATTCTATAATTCGTCTCTAAATCGGGCTCGTTTGTGAACATTAATATGGGAAAAACAAAACCATTTCTAAAAATTACAAATTTATTGCTGAAAATTCAGCATCAAATGTGTAGAAAAGTTGTAACTTTAAAGATGAAATTAGGTAATTGTAGAGTTAAAAACAAATTCTATGTGTAATTTCTGCCAGTGTAATGGAGGAATATGTCAAATTTAGTTTTATTTGGTATATTTGAAATTTAAATATAATGTTGTAGTTCAATAATAGTTGAAACAGGGTGACAAGAAGATGGAATATTGTCAAGTCTTAATGAGATACTTTAAATCTCTGAACGAAGACATAATTGTGAAAGCTAGGAATTTGAGGACATCTTGTATGCTTTATTATCAATCGTATTTCTTTAACAGTTACGTAAAATCAATATAAAATAGCTACTTTAGAATGTGCAAAAGCAAAGCAAAATTTCAGTTTTTAATGTTCTTGATCAAAGGCCCCTGATGACCATGTGTGTTGAAAATAAAGTTTTTTAATTGACAAGTGAATTTTCCCACTGATGTAAATGTAACTTTTTAGACAATCCTCTATTTACACGCTCAGTAATAGAGTATTTAGTAAACTGCACATACTTATTATTCTACCAGATTAAAAACAAATAAAGATTTAGGTAATATACAAGGCAGCAAAACAGGACTGAGTTGTTTGGGAGTATATAAAATTTATCGTTAAAATCAGTGTTGTTCATTATATATTACTTCTTCTCTGCCACTAAACAAAGGGTCCAAGGTATATAAATATACTTACCCGTAAAAGTGGTGGTTGGCTGTCTCGTTGACAATCATGCCACATCTCCTATTTTCATATTACATATTACTTGATATCATTTTCAAGAGACTGGAGAGTGTCACTGTTAATTTAGTTGCACGCGAAAAATATGTTTTTAAAATACTTAATTTACAATTATATCGATAAACATTCCAATCCATTATATTCTTTCCTAATCCTGGTCAGCCAACAAATTATTCATGACAATTTACTTAATTTTTCATAAAATAAGATTTTTTCAGAAAAATAAAAATATATAGCCTAACCTTTCTTGTACACATGGGAGTGTTCCATGGTATTTTATAAAACCAAATTATTTGAAGGTATTTTCAATGTTGATGGTCTTGTATCAGATATAAATGTGTTGTAGGCCGATTATTGTTACATTTGTATGTCAACAGACTTTGTTTTTGGAGCTTTTTACCGTTTGCCTGATAAACTGTAGCAGTTTCTAATTTACATTTTTGGATGGGCCTTTTATTGACATCATACTACTACTACTTTTTCTGTATTGTGTAATTGCATTTCAGATTATTTCTAGCTTCTCATATATATGGATATAAACTTTAATACTAAATTTTAAAACACCAAATTTTATATCATGTGTAAGGTTCTCCAGTACAACACATCTAGAATACTACTCACTTTTTAGCAACAGCTGACACACTCACGATTCTGTCAGGAACGATTCGAATATTATAATTTTAATAATTAGAAAAGCAAAGACACGGCAAATCTCTAATTTTTCGGAGTTCACTTTTGTGTTTTTGTCAAATATCTTGTTTTATGACGATGTTGCCTTGAAAATACGATCGACATGAGCCCTGCTCGTCTTCATTCTGGCTTATAAGTCATCTTGGATGGTGGATCAGCACCATAGTGACAACACTTGGTCAGCAATTTATAAGGAATACACAGTAAACTTTTCATAGATTTTCTAGCTTCTTTTGTTTTGGTTTGCGTTTCTGGTAATACTTTTTCTTTGAATTTTTAAGGTGGAGTGAAGTCTTTTAACTACCCCAAGTATATTTACTGATACAAAGAGCCCATATTCAAATGTGTGATGTGATATATGATCCGATGCTTTGGTTGTTTTAGATTAACTTCTGGAATTTTAGTTTGGTGTTGATTTGTTAATATTCCCTGGTTTTATCTTCTAAGTATGCTACATCTTGGCTTCTTTTCAGATATTTAATATCTGCATTGTCTCTTTCCTTTATTTTTTTTATTTCGTTTAACTGATATTGGAACTGGATTTAAAAAGAATTTGCAGCGATGTTACTATAAAAACTGCATTGACCTGAGAGCTGTATTTTAGATACTTCGATTATAAAAAGGGTTGTCTATAAATTCGAATGATACGAATTCCAAGTTAGCTGTTCAAAGGAATTTTATACAAAAAAGTTTGGCATTTTGAATGTTGGTATCTCATTTTTTTGTTTATAGAAATAAATGGTAAACGATAAGGTATTTAACTGGTTTCATTGTTAAAAACAAAACAACATGACCACAAAAGTACCTCTTGTTATTTCTTTATTATTGGTCAAAACGTATAACAAAGAAAAGAATATCATCGAAAGTTTTTCTTTTTGTCTGTTTTGAAGACATAATTAAATTGCTCCGAAAACTACATAGAGAAAAAATGAGTGATACTATGTTGATGTAGTACATTCGTTTATTAAACTATTTCAGACTGTAAAATTTAGGAATCAATAACGTTTATCCTTCTAATTATAAGTAAATGTCTTATACTTTTGAGTATTCTTGCATGTTTTTCCAATATTTCGTCTTTTTTTATTTTTATTGTTTTGCTCGCTAACTCGATCAAGTTAATAAGGCATTTGTATAATTTTATTTATATTGAAATATGTTGATCGCAGCGTTATATATCACCATCGTATTAACTCTTGACAATGATTTTCACCGCTCAAATATTTCCGTGAAAGCATTTAAGTTGACTTAATTACAATATAACCCAAGAAACCGAAAATTAATACGGATTTATTTGTCCTAACAGTGACCTGTCCTTGGTTCCATTTAAAACCAGGATTTCCAATAATTTATTTTTTCCAATTTGCGATATTTTTTTCAGGAAAGACTAATCAAGAAATTGACCAATTCAATCGAAATCATTTTAAACAGTTCAATAGAACCACTGGAAATTCCAAGAAAAAAATTATGTCTTCGTGTACTGCCATGGAAACATATTTTATTTTACTTTTGCATGTAAGTTTGAATATGGAATAATTTCAATGGAGTTTATTATAGATAATATGTTAATGCAATTTAAACAGTTAGTTTAGAATAGTATTTGTACAAACAAAATGGTTCTTGTTGGTTATTATTGTTTTAATTGACCAGCATCACTGACTTTTTGAACTTCTACTTGAATGACAATTTATTCATTTGTTTCGTTGAACAGTCCGGATCAGTGGACGATTGTTATTCTGTTTTATTAACAACCCTTGATCACAACCTGGTTTGACCTCTATCAATAACTACTTTAAAGGTGACCACCCTGGGCTACCGAGTGACCAAAGGACATTTAATTACCGCTATCCTAAGCTGGCTGCTTGGCTTATCGATCAATCATGCATTTGACAAGATCACGTTTTTAATGTTAAAACGAAATAATAAAATTTCTTTAGTAAAATCAATAAGCTTATAGTAATTAAAGTGTGGAGTGATCATCCCTATGGATGAAATGAATATTCTGTACCAAATAAGCTACCATTCGAGTGTCCCTACTAATTAATATTCTGTACCAAATAAGCTACCATTCGAGTGTCCCTACTGTAAATCCACAATGTTTTCCACAAAATTAAATGTCTTTAAAAAGTATTTTGCTCAGTTTAAAATCAAGATTTTCTCTGTAAGTGATCATTTGGTCTCTTATTGAACGATGTTTAAGCTGCTAAACTAGAATCTAATATTTGAAAAAAATCATCAAAATTATAATAAAATGATTTTTAAATTTGTCCATACGTGGAAATTTTTGAATGACTGAAAATATAGATCATTGCCACTTGAAAGCTTTAATTTGGTATCCTATTCGTCCGTATAACTTAATGCGTTGGGATGTTGCCGGGTATATATATACACGATTCCAAATATATATATATATGTATGTGTGTGTGTGTGTGTGTGTGTTTTGCAAAAGTATCGATGACTCTGATTGCAATACTAAATATAAAATGAAAGGTAACAACATGTTAAGTAGTAATGTTCCATGGCAGCAAATTTAGACTGTTCAGATAATGAGCAACCTTTTTAACAAAATGGTCAAATTGTATCCTGGCTATCAATTTGTAAAGTGTAATACAATTTGTTAGTAAGCATTCAAAATCGTACGGCACGAATAATTAAATGAAACATGACAAGTGACTCAAAGGCACTTTTAAAACAAGGTATGGAGTAATAAAAATCAAACAGCGTTCCGAAGTCACCACAGATCAAGTTTTTAGATTATAAAAATATATAAGGGACATAAATCCTACAAAACTATTCTATCAGGATTCATATTTGAATTCTTTCAATTCCTTTGACAAGATACTGCTTAAATATTATCCAAATCGGATTAGAAATAAATTTGCTAAAGCGCTTACATGGACATTTTGTCAATTTTCTTAGTTATTCAGGGGCATAATTCCTACAAATATATTCGACCAGGACTCATCTTTGAACTCCCTTGAAGTATCATTGAGTCAAAGCTACTGTATAAATATTATTCATATCGGTTGAGAAATACATTTGCTAGAGCGCTTAAAAGGATATTTTGTTCATTTTCTAAGTAATTAAAGGGCAAAACTCCTGCAAAAATATTCGACCAGGACTCATCTTCCAATTCCCTTGAGGTATCATTGAGTTAACTTACTGTATAAATATTATTCAAATCGAGTGAGAAAAAAATTTGCTAGAGCGCTTACAAGGTTATTTTGTCAATTTTCTAAGTGAATAAGGGGCATAACTCCTACAAAAATATTCGACCAGGACTCTTCTTCAAACCTCGAGATATCATTGAGTTAAATCTACTGTACAAATATTATCCAAATCGGATGAGAAATAAATTCGCTAGAGTGCTTACGAGGCGGCCGGACGCACGCCCGGCATTACCATATCCGTCGCACCGCGTTGCGGCGGGGGACAAAAAATTATAATAACAAAACCGTAGGTACTTTTGGTAAAGGATTTGGTACCATAAGGGTAGTTGTAAGCTCTGTAGTGGAAATATCAGCTGAAGTACTGCAGTAAAATCTTTACATTAAATGTCCAACTAATACAATGCAGGAATACATATATACATAATTTGGATTGTTAGAATTTTGTAGTAATTGGGATTATAAAGTGTAGTTTTGGGTCTCGAAATCTAGGGCTAAAAAAATCAACCGAAATCAATTTTTGTCACAAATTAATTTTGGTCGATAATGTGCAGCCAATGTGGATTTTTGTCACAAATTAATTTTGGTCGAGAATGTGCAGCCAATGTGGAGCTTCAAGAAAATAGACGTTTTGTTCTAAGTATGGACGTTTAAAAACGTAAAATGCGATGTTGTAAAACTATTCGGTATACTTACATTGAGGCGCAAATTACGACGTTGATAGATATTCAAAAAACCAATCTAAGCAATTATGTTTAATATTTGCTAAATAATACACTTTACGAAAAAAGTTAACTGAAATTCGAATTACACTTTTTTATTTTAAGATTAATAGTATTAAATGGTCATCAACCTGTTAAAAATATAAAAAGAGATATATTGAAACTACGTATTAACTGATGGCTGCAGAGAAAGTGAACAGCTGACAGCTGCTACAAGCAGGTCAGACGCGACACTGAACAAAAAACATCCGTGAATAATGTCAAATCAAACATGTAACAATGTCAACTTTTCAATATTTTAACATTCTAAAAACAATGCCCTTAAATCATAAGACGATTCCTATTAAATAAGTATCAAACTAAAACACTAGGACAATATCCTGCAGTCCAAAGACCAATCAAACAACGTGACATTAACTTAAAAAATGACCTTTTATCAAAAACACAAGTAAAGTGTAACAACCCGCATTGGAAAAAATGAATACAAATTCAAGACATTATTCTACAGTCCAAAGATACTTAAACATGGTAGTGTTATATAAACCAAAGAAAAATGACCTATTATCCAAAGATAAGAATTGGACTTGATCATTCGGTCAGCCAAATTCAAAATCACGACGTCAAATAGCTCAAGAAAGAATTCAAAACAATACATCTCATTATGTAAAAACAAAGAAAATCAATTTAAAGACAAAATAAACAAAACATTATTAAAAGAAAGTCATATCACCCACAGTCAAGTACAAATAACCCATGTCTAACGTACCACAAGAACAGAACAGACCAAACAGGCAGCCATGGTCAACAAGACATTAACCAAAGACAGTATGTACAACAGTTGTACCACAATCGAAATTCAGACGAACCAAAAGAACAGATACATGGCCATACAACAAGGCGAATCCAACATTATAAAAAAATCAAAAAGAAGTAGTCCATTCAAACCAGAAACAAGAGGCTCGTATGACTGATTGATAAATTGTTACTCAACGTCCAGGGGCAAATATTTCATGAATATTCAGGACGATAACAGCTTATCAAAAGAAAGAGCTATCAAACACTAAATCATAAATGGGGTGGACTTGGGGTCAGGCTGGGAATTTTGCTAGTCACAGGATGCCTTATTGTGATTGTTTAGGAAGAGGCGGGAAATTGAGCGTGAGCACGAGGCACAGTGTTAACGTTCCGTCCGAGACGTGTTAAGAATTTATACGTCCCGCCCAAACAACAGACGCTTTTTAATTCTACCCCTGCGCGGAGAAACCAAGTAGTCTATTTCTTAACCTCTGCTTTGCTCAGGATGGTTTATTTTAAACATCCCGCCCATCGAACGCACATCTAGCAAGGGCTTTATCTTCTGGCGGAGAAACTTAGAGTCTATTTCTATACCCCGGCCGCCCTCGGGGGTCGATGGACTGAGCTTGTGTCCTCACCTGGTACTTGCAAACGGGGATTGATGTACTACAACCCCTACATTGACCTGAACATACGGAATTTTACAAAAAAAATTTCAGAGAAACAATTCAAAAGCCAATCCGAAATCAGAATTGTCAATGGTGCTTGTATATAATATTCAAATAAAATCAAAAATCAAAATCTTTATTAATGACATTTTGAAGATGTTTCCTGAAGGTTCAAAAGAATATTTATATGAGAGATTAATACGAAAAATCGAACCAAAACCATTGTTTATTATGGCGTCATAAAAAGAACTGGCCGTGATGGCATTGCTTGATGTTTAATAGGGACGAAATGAAGCTATTTATTAAAATTAAGGACACACAATAAATGCTTCCTATGAAGTTTGAATTCATTTGCTGTCAAGTTTACTTCTGTTTAGTCAAGCAGTTTCGGAGAAAAATGTTTACGGACGATGGAAGCAAAGTGACGAAAAATGCTCATTTAGTCTTTGCACCGGAAGATTTTAAACATATCCACGACAACGTCCTAAAATCCTAAGACCAAAACAAAAAGCTCGATAATAACCTGGAAACTACAGTGTGTCCAATAGCTTTAAGAGGAAAGTCACAAGCACAGGTGTAACAATCCGAATTGAATTGTCACTCCAAGTTTAAACAACACAAACAAACAGCAGCATAAACCATAAAACACAATTCATTTCAAACAAATTATCTTTAGGTTTCATTAACTGCGACCGAATGAATCAATCGAAATGAATTTTTGTAGGTATGCAATTTCATCTCAATACATTTTTTGTCACAAATTTATTTTGGTCGAGAGATGCGATCAACGGTTTCTTTTAGAGCAAAACAATAAATAAACTGCATGAAATAACCTTTTTTTATGACAATCCAGTAGTTTGGAAGCAAAATGTGCAGTAAATGGACATACTCCATTGGAAAATGATATTTTGTGCTACGAGTATGGACTAACGATAATGTCATACAAATACAAGACAGTTCTTGCAAAACCATTGCAAGTGTCCTTGGATCATTTAGCATTGATTGCCAAGACCAATCAGCTGCTAACTTGTTTCGTTGCATAAAGAAACGTCCGATATTTAAAATGCAAGTGGACACACAGAAAACAAGTGTAACTCGAGCTCATTTTGTCTCTGACCTCAAGTTGTTACATCTAGCAATCATATCATTCCATGTTTGGCATTTTTATGTCTTCTATGGTTATGATTGTTTGCTTGTTGAAAGTCTGTGCAATTTGTTGAAGTGTTTAGTATTTTAAGCTTTTGTTATTCTCTTGTTGAGAGAACTTTATAATGTCCTTTTCATATTAGAATGGAGCTTTTACAAGCTACCCCATATGTTACACGATGTCCAATACAGCACAACACGTCTTACCTACAGCGACCAAGTCAAACGACGTCCCTCAATGTATCTTCTGTAAAGTCATATAACTATACTAGTATATTATGATAAAGTGTATCTCGATACCTCAGCTCTGTCACTCTTCTGGTCCTTCTCTGTGATGATCTTGTTAAAGCCAACAATCTTATGTTTAAGAACCCAAACATTCTTCTTTTATCTTGTGTCACCAGCTACATGCTAAGATATCACCACCTCTCATTACAGTAATTCTATCTACTTGTAATGATGCACCTCTGATATCCCACTTTCTGCATCATTTACTACTTACATCTTAACAATAAGGTCACTTTGCTGTCAGGGCTTGTATAACTATATACCTTATTCATAGTTGTGAATTATAGCAATTATGATTTACTCTTATAACCTAATGTGTTCACGTTAACCCTTTCTGTTGTGTAGAACTCTTTCCGTGCTGACGATTTTGGAGTATTTGTCGTCTGTATTAAGCAATGTCTTTTAATTGGAAGGTTCCTTTGGATCGTAAAATATGTTGACAGTGCAACCCCATGTGTATTGCAGGGTCGTACTTTCTCACTTATCTATTCGCAGAGATGGTGAAAAATCAAAAATGTCTTTTGTTGCAAATCTCAATGAAAATTATTCCCTGGACATTACATTTATTAAAGGGATACAAAGGCAAAACTGGGGTTTAGGACTGAAGTCTATTCTATAAGGACAACTTTTGCAGAATAGTTGGTTGGTTTAAGAACGTCTAGAAACGGGCTGCATAGATAGTTAGTGTTTTGTTAACTGTCCTATTGGCAAAAAGAAATATTTTAATGTGATTAATGATTTATTTTTAATTATGGGCAAGAATATTGATCACATGATGAAAAGCTATGTCTATACAATATAAAAGATATGTTCAATGATAAAAAAAATTGTTTCTAGAGTTAAGCAAGTTCCCTTTAACACTACTATGTCCGACTTGTGATGAAAGTTCATTCATAAAGACAGAAACAAAGTACGAGTGAATATTGTTTGATTATTTGGACAAATGTTTGCGTTACAATACTGGACTATCAATTTTTACATTGAATAAGTCAGTAAACTTAGATAGATCAAACATGTTCGTGCAGGACAGCCGGGATAAAATGTCAATAAATAAATAGCCCACAGGTAAGTCACTGACCTATCTATATGGTCAATGACCAATGTCCCAACATAGTTTTTATTTTTTTTAGATATTCTGGAGATTAACTTTACAGTACAGGTCGACCATACAGAAATTTATTAACTGTATGAGATTTAGTAATATCTATCCTAACACAGGGACGTCGAAGGTATCAGGAAAAAATGTTCGCGACCAATATAGTTTGACAGCTCTATTGCGTAATGTTTGTTAATTAATTCGCGAGGTATATCCACCTAGGCTTAAAAAGCCATATAAGCATTTCCATGGCGCGGCGTTCTTTGCCCAAGTCCGTAAACCATAACCGGTGTTGTCAACTGGAACCAGACAGTAGTGGTATGGAACCTGCTCATCTTGAATACCGGTAACTGCTTCATCAACCAAAATGACAGATGACAGAGAAAAACGGGTTAAAAGTGCTATCAAGAACAAAACAACACACCAAAACCAAGGGACATTAAAAGCAACCTATAAAAGAAGACAAAATAAGTAACACCTCAAAACCAAGGGATCTAACCGTTGAAAACATACTAACATATAACAAAGGGAAGTAACCAATAAAACAGACAAAGACTAAATAAATAACAACACAAAACCTAGAAAACTAAAGAGTGAAATCGATGCTCAGCTGAGCTGAACATGGACCGGATAGAGTAACACCACAAAACAAAATGGCTAACCATAACGGTTTGTTTTACGGTCATAAGTCTTGTAATTCGAGTTGTTTGATGTGTTATTATTCTTGTATTTCTTGTTTCAACAAAAATATCAACAAGATACTTTTAAAAGAAAAAAAAATAAGATATCAATGTCTAATTTGGGTTCCAGAAAATAACAAACTAATTATATGAAGACTGAAATATATTTAAGATTATATTATCATTTTTCATCTTTTGGAGAAAGAAAGATATACAAAATCATTGTAGAACGATGATATGTTCTGAGCATTGCAATATACAGATATGTCTACAAAAAGAAACTTTTATCTCTTTATGCACTTGTTCATTCCAAGTTTGTGGTATTTCATTGGACTGTTTAATAATAAAAGGTTGCAATATTTCTCAGATGGTAAAGTCTTTTGGGATAATTTAGACGGGATCAACACAAAAAAATAATAGGAATTGAAGTTTTAATTATTTGATATGTAAGTTTTTGCAAGTGTTTGTTTTGGACACATCACCAGTTGTCATATATACTCATTCAACTGCATCAGATGTGCATTAGCCTGCAGTGATTTAACGACATACAGGATACATTACTGCACATATTGGTGTTACAATCATGATCCCGTGTCATCAAGGCTGCCAACAGGAAAATTATCAGACCATAAACCAACTCAATCAGCCGAAAAATGTTCCGGGTATTTGCTTTTTATGGACTGAAAGCCCACCGATTTATGTCAATCATGGATCCTGATTTTAATGGAAGAAAGTTAAATGAAACTCAATATTATGTTTGCTTTTAAAATATTAATCTTTTTAAATCCTGTAGACATAGTCAATTTCATTCTATTTTGTGTGTTTGTTGGACGGACCAGGAATGAACCTCATTCTCATCAAACTAAGGTGTGAATTTTAATGGATTATTCACCATATTATATAATATTTTTAAAAGCTAAAAATGTAATTTACATAAAAGATGTCTATCAGGTGGAGAATAATGAATGTTTAAGTCTTTCAATAAAAAGTGTCTCTGTCTTTGGGCTGATAGGTTGATGATTTGTGTTTCCATCCGTAACAAGGAATCAAACATACAATAGCCATTAGGACATATAACATATATGACCAATAGCCATTAGGATATATAACATATATGACCAATAGCCATTAGGACATATAACATATATGACCAATAGCAATTAGGACATATTACATATATGACCAATAGCCATTAGGACATATAACATATATGACCAATAGCAATTAGGACATATAACATATATGACCAATAGCCATTAGGACATATAACATATATGACCAATAGCCATTAGGACATATAACATATATGACCAATAGCCATTAGGATATATAACATATATGACCAATAGCAATTAGGACATATAACATATATGACCAATAGCCATTAGGATATATAACATATATGACCAATAGCAAATAGGTCTTAGGTTGGGTTATCATTCTTACTGTATAGGGTCAGTCACAATCAAAATATGATAATCTGGTAATAAATTCATTATTATCATGTAGACTTCATTCCTTTCACGGTATCCGTCAAACTAAGACACTTTACACCTTTTAAAAATAAAGAAACAAACGCAATGGTACAACAGCATTCAAACCATTAAAAAATAATTTATATTCATAGATGACAAAGTAACATT
>JARWCS010000004.1:1304621-1315266 GCA_034783895.1 Geukensia demissa
GAAAAATTCAAAACTTAAACGACAACGATCAATTTAGACATTAAGTATGAGAAGTATTATAATTTGGTAATTAATGTCAACCTCTTGAGAGTACTAGTAAAATAATAAAATATTCAAAGACAATCCTATAGGGTCTTCTGTCCAATGGCCTTTTACCTTTAGTCAGAATTTTTACCAGAGGAACTAACATAAGACGATCGATGGATCGGGTGTAGCAACACAAGGAAGGGCAGATATATAAAACAACGAGTGCCCTCCCTCCAACAACAAAATAGGTTGCTCTCGAATGGTTCTGCATATAACCTGTTCTTTCTTAGCTCTGTAAATACATCTATCGTACAGCCGAAGTTCGAGCGTAGTGAACGGTGATATTCCATAATAAAAGACTTTGGTCAAGATTTTTTCCCTGTCTAATGTATATGGCTTTTGATATCTTTGAATTTCTGTTCGTATTTACCATGTTTACTTAGTGTTTACTTCAGGAAGTATTCGTTTCCAATGTTACGGAAAAGGCATTATTCGTCACATCTATATTTTCAATGGGATCATATTCTCATTGAATCAATTCTGTATTCTACAAGGTTTAATTTGAATATTCTTATTACTACTAAACATGTCTTGTCTGATCCATTCACATGTACTGCATGAAAATGCTTGGAAATTTGTGCATTGAAAAAGAGCCAGGGTAATCTCCCGTTTATATTTAAAATATACAGATTTATAGGAAAGACCCCATATTTCATACATTTAAATGTTAATTCTTCCAATTAAAATGCTTCCAATCTTATTCAAGTCATCGACTTGGGCTTAGTTTGGAAAGGTGATTCTCTATAAACGGTCAAGATATTATCCCATTTCTTTGAAAAAATATCTAAGTAAGAGTATAAAACAGGAACTTTTTATAGATATTTCTTTTGATCATATACAATTTGTATTCAAACTTTATGTGATTATTAAACTGACTTTATTTTTAAACATATAAATGGCGGTAGGTGTTCCATATGAAAGATCTGAAGTCGTCTCAATCGATTTACTTGTACATATTCAATTTATTATGCACTTGAACAAGGTATATAAACTTGTCCATCGGTAGGTGAAGTCTCTTATTTACACACTGCATAATAGGTGTGCATTCAATCTTTGTATGCACACTGGACTAAAACTTGGCAATTTTTCAACACAAAGTGACACTTTTGGTATGAGGACAATACGTCCAAACATATCTAATATTTGATCACATTTAAATTCGCCAGACCGGACAATTTCAAGCTTTTGAATTACGACACAACCAACATGCAGAATTCTATAACGGGGTATACGATAAAGATCTCACGTTGGCCTCGGAACAAAGCAGGGTCACTTACACATTGTTAAGTTTTTTGGCGTCCTCTTTTTTTCTATTTACTTTCAAATCTACAAAAGGGGACCGTAACCTTTTCATGTTTGATTCAAGACATTTAAATATTTCAAATGTTAACACATACACCATATTTGTGCAAGATTCCTAGTGACACTCTATCACTAAAACAAAATACCTATAATGTCACAGTAGATGTTAACTGTACAAACTTCTTACTAATAATAGTTATCAGTCAAATTATCTAACACATTAACGTTTAACAAAACATAAATTAAAAAATAAATAAAACAAATGTGCTTCTTTATCTCTTTCTGTAAGTAATAGGAATTAACATAGGGGTTAAGACTTTAAGTGATTTGACCCCCTTTCAATCTTATTTTGTATATTTTACAATTTTTACCATATATTATCATTTTCTTTCAGATGGCAAAAGGAGCACAAATTCGAAGATGTGGCTGGGATAGGCGAATTATTCCCCTTTGAGAAGCACAGTTTAAAATTACCTTCCTTTTATGACAAATCTGTTGCATCACATCAATCTTACAATACTAATAGTTGTTTAAATAAATGAAATATATTCACTAATTATCATACACATCGTTTAACAATGTCGGTTCTCTAAAAAAAATATAATATATTTTTATTGCCAACTGTATGTCCTCAGAGGAGCAAAGTTAGCAAATACACAAGAAGTTAGGCTTTATCATGACACAAGAGTATAAGGATTTTACAAAAAAATGTCTGAAATATATAAACAATTTTCTTCATTTATGGTACCGTTATTGAGGTAAAATTATTAAAAATAAACAAACCAATTTGAATATATTATGTGCTTATATAATAAATAAATTTTGGTGCCATCCCCCTGTCAATTAGTATTAAATAATTTATTTTTAACTTGAACAAAAAAAGGTTCTTTTCTTTCGTGGCATACTTTTCACAAGAAATTTAAAAAAAATGGATCTCATCTTCATACATGCCTAAATAAATAAAAATTCAAACTATATCATGGAAAATCTATAAATCATTATATTTATTTATATATATAATATTTATTCACTAAAATGTTCCCCCGTTACACTTATACATTTAGTTTCTGTAAGACTACTTTTTAAGAATGTTCTCTCTAAGAATCAGGCAATTTTAGACAAAGGTAATTCATGGTCTAGGGATCAGGCAAATTTAGACAAAGATAATTCATGTTCGAAGGATCAGGCAATTTTAGATAAAGTGAATACATGGTCTAAGGATCAGGCAATTTTAGATAAAGTGAATACATGGTCTAAGGATCAGGCAATTTTAGACAAAGATCATTCATGGTCTAGGGATCAGGAAATTTTAGGTAAAAGTTAAGCATGGTCTACAAAAACACACAAGAAATAATATAAATTCAAATTCAGATTAGTATAACATTTACAAAATTTAGCTTGGTTTTCGTTCTTGTAGTCATTTAATATAAATGCCAGAATAGGGGGCGATAACTCCACCAAACATGACTCGTATAGAACAGGACGAACCCACATCTTTTTCAGAACCAACTACATTAAGTTTAGTGTGTATTATCGGTCATGATTCATCCATTGTTTTAATATTCCAGATAAAACTACTTAAATACAAAAACTTGCCATAAAGACATATCTTCTTTTTGCATGTATTTAAGTTCAGTATATTTATTGTAATTCAGATACTCTAGTCGGATTGGGCGACTTTCTGTTTGATGATACTGTTTTTGTTTTCTTTGATTTTTTCCTTTTACCACTCGTTGGGGGAGGGTTGGGTATCCACTAACTAGTTAATACCCACCACATGTCTCACGTGCAGGTTCCAAGTCAGGAATTGTGGTCATAGGTTTGTCTTTGTGCTTACTGTTTTATTACATGTACGCTTTTGATAATATTCATGCAAGAGCAGTTTAATTTAGTGTACAAGATTTTTATTTCGGGCGATTAAGACCTTTTCACAAGTAGTGGTATTCCTCCCTAGGTGAAGGCCTTCTGGAGACCTCTAGATTTGTAAATTCCCTCTTTTTCCCGTGGTTGGAGTGCAGTCTCTCTGACATTTACCCCATATCTTTGAAAGGAAAAAAATAGATGAAAACTGCTGTATTAGAAATGGTGGCTCTAATCATACTTTTTTTAGAGAAATAAATTGGTAACCGGTGTAAGAAAAGGAAGACCTATCCTCACACAAAACAATGATTAAAATTTATAACATAACTTGTTGTTTTTGTCTTTAAGTTATTTTGCCAAACTTTCATGTAAATTGACTGAAAAAAGTCACAAGGTTAAAGACAGGAGGCAAAATCCACAAGTGGGATCACAAGAACAAAGATCACAAAGGACAACAAAATGTTTAATAGGATCTCTCCACGTGTATATCTGAATAATGATAATGTTTAAAACTTTCTATTGTGAAGAATAATAATTTTAAGATCTGTAGTATTGAGAAGATTAAAGGGAGGTAATATTTGATTAGTGCTAGAATGTGTAATGAGGGCAGAAACCAATGGTTTTTAGAGGTGTTCATCTGTTGTAAATGTGTTATGCAGTCAGACATATTAAAAATAGCATTTACATCACTTGAGGAACATAATATGATGCCAACTTCTGGTGTAATAGCCAAAAAATGTCCACAATCTAATCTACACAAACATATGCAACTCATTTCTCTTCTTTGGACGAAATGGGGCAACTTCAAGTATGAACTACACGAACTGATGAAGTTGCAATCTAAAAACATTCGTTGTTTCTCCTTCAGGTTTTGAAGTTAATTGTTTTATTTAGAAAGGTCGGTGAGATTTTGGATATTTTAAAGAAAAATAGTTAATTTTCTGATAATGTCAAAATTACATCATACAGAACTTCCCTATCAAACTTAGTTAAATTTTTCAGCCTGGGTTAAAATCCTAGTTACGCCGCTGACATGTTATCTAACAGTGACCAATCAATGCATAATGCAACTATAAACTGGGGTATCCACAAGGAAAATTCTAACATTTTCACACTTCAATAAAAAACATCAAAACTCACTGAAATGAAATAAAATAACAAACAATTGCTGTAAAACTATTTGAATAGAAAGTGTTCCGTCCATTGATTATTAAGCAGAATGCCTTACTCGATGAAAAAAAGAAGGAAAAAAAATACATTGCTCAATACTCTACTGAACATTGTGCATTCAAAACGCAATTTAACACCTATTATTGTTAAAATCAAATTTTAAAAGGCTGTAAAAAGTAATTTATCTAATATGAAAATAATAAAATATGATAGATTGTTTTGTATAGAGAGATGAAGACTGGGGTTCAGAAAAGGTCAAAATACCTTATCTAGAATTACACAATTTTCATGTAACACTAATTTGACCTGAAAACATCACTTTACATATAGTATGGACTCTATGAGTCATTTGCTTTCAACTGCCCACTGCATAATATATTACACAACTGAATGGTCATACACAAAGAAAATGTATTAATATGCAAACAGAAATATATTAAATAAAATCGGAATCTGTTGGTACAGGTTTTTAACATGAAATGAAACAGATCAACAGGCATTCTTAAACATTAAATTTCTACTTAAAATTGTAAAATAAAAAAAAACCCCAAATCTCCATACTATATGGGAGTTTTTGATTACCTATAACAGTTAAATTGACATATACACAATTTTTACTTTTATTCTAAGGTTATAATTATACTCACTAAACATCTCAAAGTACCAAGAATTTGTAAACCGACCTTTTCTCATTTCCAAAAATGACAATTAAAAATATTTCAATTTCAATATGGATGAACTACTTTAAGTCTGTAATAATTTGTCATACAATGTCATCTTTTTCTTTAATCAAATCTATTAACATGTGCTTGATCAGATCAGTAATTTTGTCATCATCAATAGTGATAAAATATACATTATGACATAAGAAGCGTGTATTTCACTGTAATTTGTGTATTGACAATAGTTAGTTGCAACATAATACACAACACATACATAACCTTGTCCCACTGGTCAACACACATATTTGACATAGTCCACGGTGACCATATAAATTTTAAAAAGGTTGGAAGAACAGTTGAAATGAAACTGAAAAAAGAAATAAACTTACGGGAATCTAGGGCCCTCCTTTGTTGTGGTCGCCCCTGTTTTCTCCTGGACATGTTGATATGCTCATTAAAACCAACTCTCCACTGCCTTTACTACATCTGGACAAAGAATATCAACAAAGATGGCGGATTTTCATGTAGTATGTGTCTTCTTCACCTGTCCTTTTACTTATCTTCCATTCCAGAGATCACCTCTTCAGGACTAGTCCGGAGGTCACTTCAGGTTACTCTAGCCACTGACCGCTACGACGTACTGATCACTGACCACTATCCGGAAATACTTCTGTCACAGTATAAACAGTATATGAAATTAGCGACCTTACTTAGTGGACGTTAGTATCCTCTCTGTTTATATACTATTTTGACAAATAAGATTGTGTATTGTTTCTAGTTTCAGTTTACAGAAATCGACACCAAGCACATGTCGTTTTCCTCGCCATCACCAGTCCAGCGTTGTTGCTGCGGCCGTTTTCATTGCGTGAAAGTCACTGACTCCTGACCAAACATACAGACAGTTTTTCAATTATTAATCGATATAAATAACATATTTAGGTTTTGAAAAGTAAAAATTTGTCGTCAAACGCCTTGTAATCGTGCGGTCAACTGATGCGTGGTGGCCCGTAATGTTACAAGCAAATGACCCCGCCGACCGGCAGAGTCTATTACATCAAAAGGGGTAAGAGGTTTGCGCAATATTACGTGATTTTACATCTGCAGTGTGACCATCATTTCCGCATGTGTATTCAGTAATAAATTCTACATTCCACTTGAAATCAGAAATACTGCTGGCTCTCTCTTACTGATTGAAATGATATACAGGCAAACTAAAAATAAACATAATACCTTTACAATGTATGTTTCATTGTATCGGTCACTTACTTACTGGTCATTGTCCGTTTATGATAGGTTTTTATTGACTTTTGCCTCTCCACATTAAATAAACTGATTTTAGCGATTTAACATTAAAACACCACATACCACACTGAATAATTATTTATTTTATTTTCAAATATTGATTAAAGTGGACATGTCTTTCCTCAGTGTTTATTTTTGCTGTTTACGTATAAAGGGAAATAAACGCCGTTATTCAATGTTACACAACAATAAAGACATTTCCTCCAGTACACACCAAGTTTATTTCAGGTGAATATCTGACCTTAAATAACCGCTGCCCAGACGGCGATAACATGTTATTGATCATTACTGACCACAGACTGACCAAAGGTCAAGTAAGGTGAGATAGCCAGTCAGTAGTGAATTTAGCGGTAATATTTGTCGGTGTGATTTAAATTATTATCAAGTTTGATTTGATATAAAAATACATAATATAAAAAAAAATAATTTGTTCACTGTAAATTATAATTATGTTGTCTGTTAATATGTAAAAAAAGAAAAGACAAAAAAAAAATAATCTCAAAATGTACCGATTGGATAGAGATTAGTCTTTGAAACACCTGTAACGTTACAATACCTTTTTCAATTTGTAGATTCTCTCGTGGTTGGAGTGCAGTCCCTCTAACATTTAACCAATATTTTTTCTTTTTCATTCAGAAAGGTTAATTTGTGTTAACAAAGGATGAGGGTCATTAAGGGTCATTTTTGGCCCAAGAATTCGGCTAAAAATGAAAATTGGCCAACATCTATTATTTTATATTTTTTTATTGAATAATGTCTATAACAAGAAAACCCAACAGATTTTTTAGTTTAGTTAGTTCTACAATAGTCACATGACACATCGAAAATGCTTTAAATGTGAAAATACTAAGAAATTAATTTATTTGATGCAATATTTGATGTTATTTTGTCGATTTTAATATAGATCGCACAAAAACATCACAACCAAACTTTGCACAATTAAAGATCTATCAAGTACAAATGTTTGGTTAAAATATCTTCGTGATGTTTTTGTGTGATCATATCTATTGTGAACAAAACAACTCCAAAAATTGAGTATTTTTGCCGAAAAGGTTAAATTCTTGTAAAAATAGTCAAATATACCCTTTCATTTTGTCGGAATGACGAAAAGTATAAAAGAAAAAGTAATGAATTATTAAAAGGCGATTATTAAACAGCATTTTCACAGCAACTAATTATTGTGGCACAAAATTTAAAATTTGGGCCAAATATGGAGCTTAACGTACCTACTCCTTTGAAACAAACTAAAAGATAAAAACGAACAAAGGCCTGAAATCTACGAACTCCTTTACAAAACAGAAGTGTGATCAGGTGCTCATGAAGGGTAAGCATCACCTATCTTGCGCACAACAACCGTAGTGGAATACTTAAACTCTAATCCAGTTAAAATCAATTCTGCTTCATACGAGTACAAAAACAAGTCGACTAGTAGGGGCGCACAATTTGAATTTCTTCAAAAATTGTTGTTGATTTATTTTTCTAATCCAGCTGTGTTTCAGGATAGCAAATTTGCATCTGTTGTTTCCAGATTTAATCTTTTGAAGAACTCTTCAGGTATAATAAAGGTTATTTGATAAGGTCTCACCTGTCTTTCTAATGAATTATTCTTGTCTATTGTAAATTAATATTTCGAATATAAAGACACAAATTTCACGAATGAGTAATCTCCCTTGAAACCTAAAACCCTTCCTATAGGATTAACTCAGAAACAGTATCAGATTGGTGCTATATGTAAAAGGAAAAGCTTCCTATGATACAACCTCCTTATATTTTGGCCGAAAAGATTTGAAGTCTTTTAAAGGGTTATTTCCTTTCGAAAATCAAAACCTTACATTTGATCTTTGTTTTCTAGGACACCGTACGTCTGAGAGTTCTAGAACCTTCACCAAATAACAGGTATCCTAAGGTGCATCTTAATGCAAAGTTTAAGGTTACAATCACATCATTTGCTGAATACAAGTTTACCAATATTGAATAAATATGATTAATTTTTATATGCTTTATGCACGTTTCAAGGAACATTAGACCAAAAACATAGGAAAGCCGAAATCCATATATTGTAAAATAGAGTGCTCATATCCAAACAAATCGAAATAGGCAGCCTAATCCCGCATGCAATAAAACAAATGATGCCTTCTCCGTTTTTATCAGGTGTTTACGATGAAAATTGATTCTAAAAAAATAATATGGTGTAAAATTCATGCCAGACAAGCCGTACAACTGAGCTTGTTAATTCCCTCGATGTTCTGGTCCACCAGAAGAGGTTTCAAAATACTAGTGTGCTTGTTATGAGTTAAACTCGGAAACTATAAATATTTAGCTGAAAATATGCTATTGAGATTTTCATTCAATGCATGTGGACCTTAGCAACTATACATTTCTGAAGTAAGAAAGGTATAACATATAATAATGGGAGATGTTTTTTGATTGTCAATGAGGCAGCATTTAAAACCTCTAAATTACAAACATCTACTGGTTGCCTTTAAGTAACAATAATGGACGAATGTTCACAAGCTAAAGCAAGGAACATTAAGTAGTCAATTAGTAAAACAGCGGCATCTACCAGATAATAGGTTCCTGGCGTAGGAAAAATTGATGTAATATGATACACGGAACAATAGTGCGGACTACATAATAATTTAGCCTACGATTATCACTTCACCAGGGGCCTCTGTGCTCTTATTTTTATATAGTTCATAATATTTCCTGTACCTGACCTGTTCCAAAAGATGATGGAGGTTTTATCTGGCTCTATACCATATTGTTAAACTGATAACCTATTCTATTTATTATTTATTATAACTATGTTAGAATTCAGTATTTGATGCCATTATCTTAAGCATCAACATAGTCAACATCATGTAAATGGCATCTAATTTTTAAAACTAACACAATCTTTTATTCGACGGGATTCGTCGTACCTTGTTCAATAGTGCATGGAGTAAAGAAATCATACTATAATTCCTCAACACCTTATCACCAGCAGTTATATAAAGCAAAGCGTCCCCACACCACCCCTTAAGGATAAAACCAAACTTTGCTCATATTTTTGTTAAAACATTCAAATATAAAATTGAATGATTACATCTATTTTTATGTGTAAAAATGCAAAGATCCGGAATTTCTCCATTAAAATGAACTGTTTTGTTCATAATGTACTATTAGATTGAACATTAGGCTAAATGAACACAGGATAATTGCCGAACAAGGGCATTGAAGATTAATTCTTCTTGAGAAAATCCATGTTTAACAAACTTTGTGCATATTACTTCTTGATAAGCCAATTAGACGACCATTTTAACAACTCTGAAGTTTTGTTTAGGGGTTATTTTATGTCAATTTTAATGACTGTTCAAGCGCTGCTAAAATGATTCCTTTTCTAACACTTTTCGCACTTGCAGAAAATTAACCTTTCGAATAAATTATTCAAACTTTGTAAATCTGACTTATGTCTGAAAACAGCCGCACGAAATATTGGCACCGGATCAGATCTAGATATATATATTATAGACTATTTTATAGAAACCCAAACTCTTGTTTTTATAGAATAAATTCCAAAGATAATATTCCTTTGGCAAAGAATCATTACTGCCCAATAGACGTTCTGGTGGAATTTCTTCCTAGTTCTTATTTCAAGGCTTTCCTATGTTTGGATCAAGGCTTTTCTATGTTTGCATCACGGCTTTGTTATGTTTTGGTTCTAATGCTTTTAATGAGAGGTTTCTCCTTGAAATACGTATACAACAATAGTCATACAATTATGATAAACGTGTATTTACTCTGGATAAATTAAATATTGTTTCCTTATCTAAACTTTGTCTTTATGCAGAACCTAAATAAAAACATTGTAAATCTGAGTAATCAGGACTTACTTACCCTTCCGGAGCACCTTAACTCACCTTAGTTTTTGAAGGATTCGTGTTAATCTAGCTTTAGTTTTAAGTGTATTGTTGTACATACTATGTTTGTCTTTCTTTTTTGTTGACCACGTCTTGTCTGTCTTATTATTTGTATTGCTTGACCGTTTATGTGTGTAATTTAAAATTTATTTTTTTCTAGACTTAACTAAAACCTTATTTTATCTCCAATCATTCCAAAACAGCGGGCTGCGCGTTACGTCATAGTTCAGGACACCTTGTTAAAAAACGAGGTTTTCCTATTGTGGAGTGTTAAGTGTCGAGTTATTAAGATACCAAAGGGGCAGACAGAAATCGTTAAGTCGGGAGACAGACAAGACCATGGCCAACAAAATAAAACGAAAG
>JARWCS010000004.1:1344743-1358545 GCA_034783895.1 Geukensia demissa
GGGTCATACTCCATCTTATCGTTAGAAACGGGGGAAATTGTTGAATCATTACAATGCCTTCAGTAAGGGCGGAATCTCATTCCCTTTGACGAACTCTTGATTGACCTAAACATATAAAACTTGTATACATTAATCTGAGCAAAACTTGCCTCAATTCTATGCAAAAACGAAAAAAGAAAAAAATAAACAACGTAAAAAACAAACAACAAATCTTAGAGTTTAGGAATAATTCTCCATCGCTATCTGTATTACAGTTATTTGTACAAAATTTATACCAGGAATGAAACTCACCCCAGTTGTAAAATGATAAAAAGATTAAGCATCGAAATGAACACTTGTAATAGTTGTATTAGAGTGCTAAGGTTTTAGGTGTGTCACAAATGGATATACAAGGTTAAACAACCCATTTATATTCTGTGTTGAACAAAAAAATTAAGATCCATACTTTATATACATCATTAAATTTTCGGTAAGGAGAAATATATCTTTTCAATTTCATTTTACCATGTTATTATGTTCTTATTAAAAAGAAATGCAAGGAAAACGGGTATGACGAGTATATGTTGCCTCATCCAATAGAAGACAACGAACTGCTATTTGCTCTTTTATATTAAATATTGCGCTCATATTATCGTATGGCGCTGTCGTCGACGGCGTCTGTAGACAGGATTGTTTCCGCACGATCACTTTTGTTTAAGTGAACTGTTTTTGCATAGTTATTTCCAAATGTTAATACAAATGATATAAATACTCATAAAATATAGGTAGAAAATAAAGTAAAATTCGGGGTAAATGTTTATCGGTGCAAATGAAAAACGCCGCTACAAGCTAGTCACTGGTAGAACAGCTGAAAGTATGACATAATGTACTAATTTTGTATTAAATTAAATATTATTCTACAAAATGTTCTCTTTCTTTTTGGATATTTATTGTTAGAAATTTAAGTCTCAGGGCAGGACGTAATGTACTGAAATTAAAATACATGAATTATTTTACAAAATAGAAGTATTTTATTTTTTTCTACCTTGTTTAATAACTTTTTAATACAAGTTTACCAATGTTGAAAAACATGTGGAATATTAGTAAGCTCTATGTACATTTAGTCAAGGAGTAACCTCCCATCAATAGACTTCCCGTATTTTCAATTCTTTTAACTGGGCTGGTGAATACCCGCGGAGACCTATGGTCCACCACCTGGGGCATCAACCCAGTGGTTTCAAAATACGACTGTATAGATGTTGAACAAACATGGGGAATTCTAGTATGCTATATGAACATTTAGTCAAGGAGTAACCTCTAAGCAGTCGCATTAGAACCAAAACAAAGGAAGTCCGAGATCCAAACATAGTGAAAAAGTACTCAAATCCAAACAAATCGAAATAGGTAGCCAAATACGACGGTAGGGACAACTAGTAAGTGCAATAAGTTTTGAAGCATTCCTGTATTTACAATGCTTTAGAATTTAAACAAATGCAGCACATTTCTTTAAAACATTATTTGATATCAAGGCAAGACAAAATACATTTGATATACTTAATCTACTTTCATTTCACATTAATACTGTCTATCCGGATATTATAAATTAGATGCATAAGCAAGAGGGTATTATTTGGAGAAAGTGGCCGCTTTGGAATTCAAAATACCAACTTTATCTTCTGAAATTTCTTATAACATTAGAATTGTATGGTAAAACTTAAAATTCTTTAAAACTGACACTGACTTGCAATGCTTGGCTTTTTGGAACATTCAGCTAACTAAACAAAATGTGCTACTCATACATTTAGCCGAACATATATACCTGCCCGGAGGAGACAATAAAATACAATGAAATTGGACAATAACTTTAATAACCATATATAACAACAATATGTGATCAAAATTATTAAATAAACGATCTCCACGAACAGACTTCTTGTTCATATATTTCAAATAAAAGTTTCATGTCAATAACGATATTTACAAAACAACACTTTATCCGCACCCAAGACTTCATACAATGTTCGAGTCAAACATATTTTCTTATATACATATATATGTATATTTAAAATATTTAGCACTTCAAGTTACAGGAACTTAATCGCGAAGCGATTCCTCAAAACAGGCAAAAAGCCAGAAACTCCTTACTCCTTACTGTCTTACTACAGAAAAGACAAGTGCGTTATATAATTTACAGCAGAATATAAATATTCAAAGTTTGCCAGTAAAAATCAGTAAGAAAGAGAAAACAAAGAGAATCTGACACTAATCCTAACTTCCGCTTTCACAAACCCCCTCTGGTGGCAAGAACTATTTTGACAGATTATGATACCAATGTGGCGAATTTAACACTTATAACAGATTAATTAGGTTGGACTAACACTTAGTCCAGTTGTGTGTTCGTGAGACGATGACAAGGGAGAACTGCTCCTCGAATCGTCTAAATCAATGTCATCATCGTCGTCATCGTTCATAATGTCTATTTTATCATCTTCATCGAACGAAGCCATTGATCCATCAGTTGGTGACGAGCTATGTAGATGACCGATCTTGTCACTGTTATGTTGTTGTAATCTGAAACAAAAAAGTCCCCATTAGCAAAAACTGTCATAGAAATAATATTCGAATTCGAAAATATATAGACTAATGTAGCCTGCGACAGCCAACTTATCGAAAAAACTATTGAGTCTTTTTTCTGTAAGTTTATTCACCGGCATCCAATAACATAAAGTGATGCTAGGAAATATCCGAGATCTTGAATCCCCTTGTCATATAATTTGAAACCTATACTTCAAACGACAACTTTACTTCAATTTGTTAAAAATAATAATATATGATACATATTAAAACAATTTTACCGAAAGCAGAAAATATAGAAAAAGGAGATGTGGTATGATTGTCTGTGAGACATCCAAAACGTGTAAATAACATACTTCTACAGGTTGCCCTGTTTGGTTACCTAATGCCATTTTATTCATGATATGACTGCTTATAAAGATGTTTCGTTTCACAAGATATTTTAGTCTGTAAGATGTCGAATTTAACTAACAAATTTGCCTTTGGACCATCGAACTCGATGTTTCAGAAAACTATACGAAATTAAGTTTTGACTTTCATTGGTGATAAACAACAGTTTAAAAAAAATATATTTTCCTATGAGATGTCTTTCCCAAATAGGTATGTACTAGCCGTAGCTTATTTGTGTTCAATTAAAGAAAATGTAGATCTTAATGACCTTTTTGGTCGAAACTGAATTTCAACATATTGATAATATAAAAAAGTTACGGTACTGAACATAACAGCCATTTTCATCAATGAAATATATATATTGAACAATAAACAATAAATTTTTTTTTTAGTTTTTGCAATTTTTAGGCCATCTTTTAGTTGTTCGCGAGCGTTTTTCAGACTTTAAAAAGTAAAAGTATTTCGACTAAAATGTAACTAAAAATCCATACAGCAATTCTAAGTAACGACAGTTTTATCTTCGATTTATTGCAAAAACAACGGTGTCTCGTCAGATTTAATATATACAGTAAAATATAAATAAATATATTATGGAAATGTAAGTGGATAAGCTGAAGTTGGCAGGTCAATATTGGTTCTACAAATCAACTTGTATTAATAATTTCCTTCTTAAATGTATCTAAAGAGATACTCAGTTTAAAATCGTATCGAAAAGAAATCTATGACTTCGGGCTATGTCAAGCTAGGTCTCTAACAGTCTTATAAAATGTTTCTAATTATTTTGGCAGATGAGAACATGGGGAGTTCATTTAAATGACAATCTTATTTTCGTTAATTTAAGCATTATATCCGAAATTAGAAGTATAAATGTCTTTGTAAAACAAGAATGTATGATTTCCCATATACATACAAAAGCAGTTTCAGATATTTAATTTCAGGAGAATTAAACTTTGAGAAGTATTAACAATATTTAAACACAAATTAAAATTTTCTTATAATTTGATATTTCAAGAGTTGAGAATTAAAAACTAAAACTGCAGTTCGTTTAAATAAGACTAATAGCAATAAATGACAAAATTAATTTTATATGAATTCTCGTACAAATATATGTAGGTCTAAATTCTAAGCGTGTTCTTCATTTGGTCAAATTTAATGCCAGTATCTTATCAACTAGTGACAAATCAAACAATTAAAATTACTTAAATATGTGAAACAAAACAGAATGATAACTATTATCCGATTTATATCGATAAACGACTTAAAAGATTTCTTATAACCAAATCTCCTAAGTGAATGGAGTTTACAAGATAAAGCCGATCTGGTTTAGGTATCGTGTCAAACTTTAGGATCATACTAAAATAAGTGATGATCTTCGTCTTACATAACGAAACGATATATCCCTTTACGGAAACGGCGGAATGTATTTAGTAAATCTCTAAACTACAGGTGCGAGATGTAAACATTTAAACAAAAGAAATTTGAGCTTTTTATCAAATAAATAACAATGATATTGAATGTATTAGCGGATCAGGACAGCCAATGATGAATAGTATCTATCATTTTAACACTGATATTACTGGCCCGATCATAGATATTAATGAGTCAGTTTCGGTCAGTAAGAGTTAGACGTGACATTAACAGTAGGCATTTCTTAACTTAATAAGAATTTCTACTCATATATATTTATTCTATGTATAAATGACCGAAAACGCTCTCTTTATCTTCATTGAAACCAATTAAAATTTGACATGAGAACGTGCATCATCTAAATATTTGACGGTTAATTCGGGTGACTTATCAATGTCATCAGAATATTGGATATATTTATCATGTAAACTGTACAGGGGAGATTTTCAATAATACTTTCATTTTTCACACCTTTGACAAAATAGTAGGTTTCGTTCCTCTATATAGTTTTCCCTTTGTTTACACTTATTCAGTTCCCAGATTGTGAAATGGTTTAATACGAAGATCATAAAAATTAATTTACTACAATGAAAGAATATAGAAAAAGTTGTCTAAGAGACCGCCATCCAATATTAACAGGTCAATTTAAAGTCATGAATTTGATTCTGTTTCCAGTTTCAATTTTTATCCTTACAAATTTAAATTTTATGTATGACATATTTCTTCCTCAGCATGTTTTTTTCAAATAATTTTCTTTCTGGCCTTGCGATTGAATATGATATTTTCTAGAACTTGTGTTTGTCACATTAGGAATAAAAAGTACAAACAATATTTTCTCTTTTTTTGACAAAGAGCTTATATTCTGGTGGGAAAGGGGATGATTCTGGCCAATTTAAATATAATTTAACGTTTCTCTTGTCAAGTATATACCAGAAGACACCGAACTAGCTAATTTCTTTCAAAAGCCAGCTTTAAATCGTGAAAAGTATATTTAAGTAAAGTTTAAGGGGTTAATGAAATAACCAATTAGTCCAAAATAACTGGTCATTAGGTGGTCAAAGAGTGACCTGTCTGGGCAAGGATGACCACTCAAGTCAGATCTACATATATACTTAATATCATCTATCTAATACACAGAAATACATTGATAAAAGGTTTTAACCTTTCATCGTGTAATTGTTACCCGGTATTCCTCGTGGCTAGAGGCCGTCAATAAACAGTCTGATGAAGACTGTACATAGCTCTACCGTTAAAGTGTTAGCAATCTTTATTCAATTTAGTTATGTTGTTAATCAAAATATTAGCTAAGAACAAACCAAGTCACAAATTTAAATAAATATAAATAATTTAAACGGAAAATCTTTTCAGTAGCTGTCTAGAAGGACAAGTCTTGATAATAGAATTTGTTGTAACTGTGGTCTCTTGGTGTATTGATATTTAATTTCCTTTTTAAGCTGTTTGTCCACATTAATCGGCGACAAATTTACAAATCCTTAAGTGAATTTGTGGAGTGTCAATCTCTTTACAGATAAATAATGTTCAATAAAAGAGAAAATATCCTTTGTTTACACAGTGATCAGAGGTAGATGTTTCACGAAATAATAAATTGGCTTTATATTTGATATTCTAAAGGCTTAAAGACTCTCATTTAATGTCATAGTCAAATGCAGAAAAAGAAAAATGACACCGATAAAAAGCTATCAACATCCTTTTCAATACAATTTATTCTGTTGTTAAATTAAGGCAAAGCATTTAGTTAAAACGGTCCATTTCTAAGAAAAATTTGTTTTTCTTATGTTTTTTAGGTAGAATTAGAAGGAGTCAACTTTGTCCAAAATCAGTAATAGTCAGTTTCTTCAGAAATTGTCTGTTCTACAATATAGTAATTTCTTAGGCCTTTATAATGTGTATAATATTGAGTTTGTAATTTTCTTCCGTCCACTTTCAGGAAAGGTGCAAATGGCCCTTGCACATCATGATCATGATTTTTTAAAATAAAAAAATGTAAACCGATATTGAGATATTTTGTATCAGATGCTATCAAGTTAAATGTTCATAGTTTGATTTCTGTTAATTGAGCTGTTAATGTAAAATATGTAAAATTCTAAAAAGAACATTAAATCAATCATTTCGGCCTTTGATCTTTACAAAATGATACATGTAAAAATCTGTCGAATTTTGGTCCCCAGGTAAAAATTTTGTAAAGATTGTGACAAATTTCTTATTGCTTAACACCTCCTAATAGATAACATCTTATACTGTATCCTGCAGCCAGTATTACATGCTTCAAAAGATTCTGTAACTCTATTATATATACATTATCACCAATATCAATACTGATGAAAATTATCACATGTTTCTCAAATTATTTCGTGCGATATGTTAATTGTCAAAGAATATTAATAGTAATAATAGTAACAATAATAATAAATAATTATAAAGCATGTAAAAAATAAAGAGATGATGAATAAATTTGTATTGGAAGAGTTTAAATTGGAAATTAAAATCAAATCATGAAAATAAAATTTTAATATATAAAGTAAAAAACTTTTCAAATATAATAATCAAACATGTACAATCAACTAGAATGTGGAAAACTCACAAAAGTAATACCAAACTTAGATCCTTTGTTAATTTTTCTATATTTTTCAGTGCTAAAGCTGTTTTCTTCTTGTAAAAATTTGTATAGCTTATTCTTTAAATGTTTAAATTTTTTTCATGAATATTGCATTTTGTCTCTTATATAGTGATTTCTAAAAGTGGAGTTTTTTCAGATCTTGTCAAATAGGTAAACTTCTGTAAAAAAATGTAACTATCTGTAAGAACTTTTGTAAAATGTGTAACTATCAGTAAGAACTTTTGTAAAATGTGTAACTATCATCAGTAAAATTTTTTGTAAAATGTGTAACTATCATCAGTAAAATTTTTTGTAAAATGTGTAACTATCAGTAAAAACTTTTGTAAAATGTGTAACTATCAGTAAAAACTTTAGAAACTTGGAAAGTTGAGTTGTATTTTAAGTAATATTCATAGAAGTTTTATAACTTTCAGTCGTTTTGAAAAGCAGAAATACCAGTTCTTCGTTAAAAAAACAACAATGTGAGTTAAACAAAAGGTAAACTTGTTATATTATTTGAAAATTTATTTTGCAAAGGGGGAATGTATACTAACGGGGAAAAAGGTTTTTTTAAGTAAATATTTTAATGTGGCATTTGTACTAAATTTAAAGTAAAAACTTGTTATTTTTTATTAAATTTGTGTAGATTAAGGTAATAATAATAATAATAATAATAATATTAATGAATGATATATTAGTTTGTAAAAAATGAAGGATTTGGACTAAATGCTAGAAAGTCCATTCCTCAATTATTATTTATCGAAAAACATAAATTCAGTTGCCTGCAGAGCGCTTTTCTGGTTTAACCTATATCAGTTATGCTATGAGCCAAAATATTTAAGTCCAAAATTAAATTATTTTTGAATAAAAATGCGTAAATTTTTAAATGAAATTCAGTAGACAATGTCAAAAAATGATTGGTGCTTGTACGCCAAAATTACGAACAGCATTTTATTTGAATTTTTTATTCAGGTAAAAAGAAGGGAATAAGAACACTATCATCACAAAACATATTCCATAATTGTCTACAAACATTGTATATTTTTAAACGGAAATTTATAAGGAGCATACACCCGATTTTTACTCAATATAATTGTACCTTTTTTGACTGAAACTTAGGCTCTGATATCCTCTAAATATATTGTGGAAAAATGATCTATCTTTGCTATAAAGAATGACCAACGCTCAACTTATTGTGAATTAGAACGGGAACAACTTCAGTCAAGTTTGAAAAAATCCTATCTAAAACATTTGAATATTTATATGTGTTAGAATTGTAAGACATTTAAAATTATTATTTATATTTTTATTCAAATATATTTATTCAAATATAAGACCGGCAATGTTAACATATTCCCGATAGTAAGAGAAACAGTCTGTCATCTAAATAAAATAATTTGATTACCTATTTTTTGATGCAGCAGCTCTATCTCTTTGTCTTCTGTTTTTAAACCAGTTACCAACTTGTGTCGGTGTCAGCCCTGTAGCCTGGGCAAGTTCTCTCTTTTTGGTGGGATTAGGATAAGGGTCTTGCAAATACCATTCTCTTAATAAATTTCTTGTTCTTTCTTTGAAGCAATGCGTTTTCTGTTCTCCGTCCCATATTGTTCTTGGTAACGGAAACTTCTTTCGAACCCTGTATTTGTCAACTGGACCTAAAGGTCTACCACGCAACTTCTCGGCTTCTTGGTAATGTGCTTCCAACCACATTGCTTGTAGTTTAGCATGCGACTCTTTGGTAAATTTATGATGCTCTAAAATATGATACAAGTCCCTAAAGTTTCCAGTATGAAAAGCTACTAGACATCTAGCCCGAAGCACCGACTCATGCTTATTCAACGCCTCGCATGCCGACGGATTCACCGGCAAGGACCACAGAAAGCGGCCAAGCCTTTCAATGTCCCCACTCTCTTCCAAAGTTTCACAAACTTGAGCAACTTGTTGTGGAGTAAAATGCAGTGTCGGTAAAGCAAACATCATGCAACTTTCTGATCAAACAAATATTGTTTTTTCTCGGTACATTAAATTCGCTTAGTGTTTTATCATTCCGACCACAATACCACAGATATCTTATACACATATAATACTATGAAAATGATTGTCAAATCTGATATTATGATGTTTTCATCAAGAGTAAACATTGATATATCATAAGTGTTTTGGGAGTGGTCAGGCATATAAAATATATTGAAATCAATTTTATCGAGCAATCAAAGTTTAAAACAGTTGCAAAATGATTGGTCGGCAATTCCCTTTTGAAAATATTGCTATAGAGACCATGTCAATCAGAACACCTACCTGTCAATCATACGAAGATTGTCTTTATGATTGGTCATAGATTAACATCATTTGTTGAATTTCACTGGATAATATTATTATCAAAACTTTACTTTGGAATACTATTAATTGTTACAAAAGCTTGCTGGAGTACTTACCTATGTAAACTAATAGGTTATGATAACGGGTAGCACTTCATAGTGTCAAATCTTCACAGGTGGGCTGCACAAAATACCCAACTGAAGGATAAACATTTGCTAAAAACTAATTTCATTCATAGTTATTTCATTTTTAATTTAGAATTGTCTGTGCGCGAGAGAATAGGTTTAAATTCTTCAATATTGCATTAGATTGTTAAGATTATTTTTAAAGACACTTGTGAGTAGACACTTATTGGTAAATAGTATTTACATTACTAATTCAAAAATACTTTTTAGGAGTCGAATTAAACTTTTATAAAGCCGGTTAAAATGTCATTGAATCGTACAGCACCCCAGGTTGATAAAACTTGAAAATTTTAACTCCTTAAATAAAACCAGAAAATTATATTGAAATATTTTTGTGAATATCCGCTGAAGAAAACCTAAATCTAATTGTCAATATACCGAACTTAACAAAGAAAAACAAAAGTTGATGAATGATTATTTTAATTTAATTTTGAATTATAAATCTAAAATGTTATTGCAAAATGTTTTTTAAAGAGTAAAGTTAGAGACAGAGAAAATTTTGCAATGTTTAAAAAGTTGTGTTTATTCTACAAAAGAATAAAGTATGTATAACTAAAAGAGTAAAACGTTGTAATTTTCATATAAAGACTACTGATACCGACGGCAAAGACACCGTTATTATATGTTACAATACACACCAGTGGTATTTCCATTAACAATAAAGTTATCAAGTATTAGTTGTTTTGTAAAGAAATGTGTGAATATTCCAACCAAACAGCTATAAACAAGTATGGGAAATCTTATATGTTCAATTACTTACTAATCACAATATAAAATTATATAACTGAAATATAAAAAGACGCGTAATTTTTTTTACATTATTTTAAATAAAAAAAAAGAAAATATCTATAACAAAAGAGAACATTTCCCTTTATCAACCAATTAATTAATATTAAATGAGAATTTATTTCTGCGTGTTCAACAGTATTGTTGAATTATTACACATATTAAGATTAACACACCCTAATATATCATTACCCCCCTAGAAATTGTATGCACAATCTTTTTTTAGCCTAGAAATCTTCGGAAAAAGGTAAAGCTGCCTCACAAGTGTCTTTTAAAGTTTACGTTATAAAATTAATATACAGGTATAATAAAATTCCACAGATTTTTATGCATAATAGCAAAATTTACAAATCTTACAAATAATAATGACTGATTGCCATATTTTCATGTTAAAACAGTGTAAATAGGCAAAACAGCAAAAAATTTAAAGAACTGGTATAATCAGGGATGTATATAACAGAATAAAAAAAAAGTAAAAAAAGTAAAATCTGTTTTTAAATTTACCAGGAATACACATGATTAAAATCATGTCTAAATTACACGAAAAATAAAATAAAATAAAAAATAAAATAAAATAAAATAAAAAGAAAGATGCATTAGGTATTGAATTCATTACATCCGCGTTTTAATATATTAATTAATGTTTTGTATAAATACGAAATGCATTTTTTTCTTCTTACAAATAATTTGTGAAAAGAATATTTATAAAGTTACTGTACAAATCACACAAAAAAGAAATATTGAATGTCAAATTAGAAATAGGTATACTTTTGTATTCCTTTATTCGTTAGCGCATCATTTTGACGTGTCAAATGGAAGGTGACAATCAGTTGGGGATTGTGTGACAATTATCTCCCTTTAGATTGACACATCTCACCTGTACCACCAGGTAATGCAGCATCTCACACAGTTACCTGTCAATTTAATCAGGTAACAATTGGAATTAAAGGAAGTTTGTTATATCATGTGACACTAATAAATGTTCTAAAAGGTGAAAAAATTCTCATGCAGGTTTAGAACACCATTTTATCAACCCATCAACGATCAATTCAAATATATATTGTCATATGCGAATTTATTATCGTCAAATATAAAAGACAACAGAAAAATTCATCGGATGGCACCAATAACTAATTTGTCAAATATGATCAATGGTACTGTTATGTACAAGCTTTTGATAGTTTTGATAAAAGAGATCTCCTTTCATAAAAACATGGCAACTTTTTAAACCTGCAAGTTGATGCACACAAGTTGACAAATGATGCCGTTTGTAGTGGTTTTTGATATTAGATAAATAAAATGCCGAAAAGTCCAAAAGAGTCTTTTAAAGTTAAAATCCTCCCTTCAGCATCTCATCGTATTTGTGTTTTTTAACTTTATGTTAGGTAATTTACTTGAATAAACTAAGTTTACATGCATTAACTATTTTTCTTAACTATTGGTTTATTTTGGGAAAGGAAAAAAAATCGGAAACGTAAATATATATTTTTTGAGGCGCAGTGCCTATTTGTGGGAAAACTCGCTTCCATTTTTACTTATTATCTGTCGTGAATTTTGTTTAAGATTCAACCATTATATATTACTCAGTACTGTGATCAATTCCACCTTGCAACCTTCTAGTTTTTCAACGGACCGATTTTGCCGCTTTGATTTAAATTGTTGCCTATGATGCTCTATGCTAGCTGGATGTGAGGTATTTCGTGTGTTATCACTTTTTATCAACTGACCGAGCGGTGTCAAAATTACAACAGAATGAAAGAAAATAAAATAAACGTTTTCTTAACCCGAATAATTCAGGCCCTCTCCGTATCCGATTCTTTCCTTCTTGATGGAGCGATTGATAGGGAGTGCAATATAACGACTGAATTATTCGGGTTAACGGCGATTGAAACAAATGTGAATGATAGTGTGCTATTGTTTGCACACTGCACATATATTCGTTATATTTTTGAACACTGGAACAAACGAGTAGGGGTGTCCATTTTGGCCCAAAAATACGTTTATCTGTCTGAAATATGGTTAAAAGTAATGTATTATGTTTGGGAACAAAGAATATTAACTATCTGAGGTAAAAGTCACACACTATGATGTCATTATGACATCACTTTCTAAAACTTTTCAAAAAATGCTTTAAAATATTAGACCTTGGTGATATTTAGCCATATTTCCTATCAGAAAACACCGAGCACATAAAACAACAATATATTCTGAAATAGTTAACAAGATATCAAGTCACAGTTTGAATATGAAGCTGTTTCTTGCGAGTGCATACTTGATATGCTTCAAAAAACGGTAAAAATTAACGAATATTAGAGATTATTTCTGGTGACAATTTAGTACATTAAGTGTGCAAATTAGCAAGTAAAGACTAATTGTTTTCTGTAAAATGGTTGTTTCTACTTCCCCAATTTCACTTTAAACTGTGGAATGAAAAATTTAGTGACAGATTTTTGTGCCAATAAATGACCTCAATACTCCAACTTTCTTTGGAATGTTTTTTTTTTATATATTAAGTGTTTCCAGTGATTGAAACTTTATAATGTAATAGAAGTATAAAACTACCATATCAAAGTTTATAAATATCTGCATTGCCCTATTATAAACGAAGCCCTGAACTGACAGCTACGACAATATGATTAACAGAAAAGATTGCTGCTTATCGTCAAGCGGACAAAAGGCTAAATTTTTCGTCTCTACCCATCCCTCCCATTTTCCAGTGGCAATCAGAAGCCGTTGCCCTGTTGTGTCCCACCCCATCGATTTCTTGATAATTGTTGAACTTGTTTTCGTCCTGAATATGCATAAAAATATATTTGCCAATGGACGTTAAGCAACCACCAATCAATCATTTTTAACGTCAGGGCAATATTTCAGCCATATTCAAGACGGAACAATAAATAATAATAATAAAAAATTCTTTATTTAATGAGGGTAACCCAATTAGAACATGTCTAATTTTCATTGAGGCCCTCTAAACATTCAAATCTACAACATACATACATGCACATAATACAATAAATCATTTGCATACAATTAATTTTTCAACTATCACAGCTATTAATTACATTGATTATAGTAATATTTTTGTATTTATACAGTGATCAAAGCAGTGTTTTTTTAATAATTCAACGTTTGGACAATTCTAATAACTGGTAGATCGTTCCATATCTTGACAGCCGTGTACTGAAACGATTTTTTTTTGTAAAAATTGGAATTGGTCTAGGCAAAAATATGTCATTGTTGGAAGTTGATCTTTAGATATGGTCATGCATCTCGTTAATTTTTTGTAAGGACAAATATTCTGGATTTAGCCCATTTACTATTTTATACATCAAAATGGATTTTTGGTATTTAACTCTCTCAGGAAATGGTTACCACTTCAGTGAACATAAAATTTGAGGAGAGTGAAAAATCACAATCCAGAATAACTCTAGCAGCCCTTTTTGGAGTTTGATAATTCTGTCTGAGTCTTGTTTTGTTATCTCCCCCCACACTGATCTACAGTTATCGATGTAGGGTAAAATATATGAGTTGTAAAATAACTG
>JARWCS010000004.1:1417525-1427966 GCA_034783895.1 Geukensia demissa
ATGCTTTGTAAAAGTTTTGGCTTTGTAGAGTTTGTTTTGGGTGATCTTTGTCAACATTTTGACTTTTTTTGGTAGCTCCTGACCAACTCTTGTTTTGTGAAAAAGTATTAAGAGTCCAGAGTTCTGTTCTTTTTTGTTTAGCAAATAAAAAAATACAATACTACAATGGCATTTTGGTTTTGATTTGGTAAAACGAAAAAGAACAGAATTTGGGAGACGTTTGTCGTTTTCGCAATTGATATCCATAGTTGCATTATTTCTGTTAACGTTGCTGAATCTGTTAACAAGTAAAGATGCAAGCCGTTTGGTAAAACAACCTGTATAACAGTCAGATTCCATTCAAAAATCTATAAGGGATTGTAATATGAAGGTGTGTGCATTTCATAATAACACAAAAAACCCGTTTAATTACATATACGCAAAAATATCAATATTCTTACGCACCTATCACCTATAGTCGTGACAAAAGTAAAATATAATGCAACTTTAAAAATTCAAAAAGGATTCCATCTGATTTGATTTGAAAATTACCAACACAATAATGTTAACAAAGTTTACAAAATTTCACACAAAACAACATCACAAAAGTCAAAATGTTGACAAAGATCACACAAAACAAACACTCTGAGTAAGGACGCAAGAATGAAAAAGAAACCAATAGTTAGAAAAGAGACAAAAGTCGTTTATTCCAGCTTTAGTTTTCAGTTTAGTGTTGTGTGTTCTATGTTTGTCTTTCATTTCATTTTGTTGGCCATAGTTTTGTCTGTCTTCCGATTTAACGATTTCTGTCTGCCCCTTTGGTATCTTCAAATTCCTGTTTAGACCTATAGTAGGTCAAAGGTCAACGACCGCTGTGATGAAGACGACTGGACTAACAAGAAAAATCATTCAATGAAGGTGTATCTGCACTATATATGGACTATAGGTCATACACTTTAGTCTTGACTACTTTTTTCCAATCGTAATTTTTTCATATGCAGAAAGGATTAGTATGACGATCAAGCGCTTAAGAGATAATAAAGATAAAGACACCATGGAATATGCTGAGGAAAAAATCTTTAACGACGTTCTGACTTTTAATTACCCACCACCAACGGATGATATTAACGATGCCATGTAACAGACACAGTCAAAAAGCGGAAAAAAGACGTTTTTTTTTTAAATGTTTGCGATATATAATGTATATGACCATAGATGACACAGTTTATCCAGGGAAATACGGACACCCATAGCATGTCATCAGATTTTTACCTTGAATCGACTAGCCAGACCTTACACGAAGTTTGATACTATAAACAAAACAAGAAAATGATAGCAGTGGTTACCGTTTGCTCAAAACAAACTGGCGGACAGACACAATCTAGCGAACAAAAATGATGGGAAAGCAGAGCGATGTCCCTTGACAGGGAAAATACTAAACAACAAGAGGAATACGACCGATTGAGATTAATAATATTCTATTGTCGATAAACAATAGGATTGGACAAAGCAAGCTATATACATTTATAAAATATAACTTACTTTTAAACTATAAAATTTACAAAACGAGATCAACCGAATGAACAGGAGGACAGGATAGCTTACAGGACAACGGTTGATTAAACCCACTTCCGCTCGCACACGCACAGAGACTATGGTACTAGAGTACTGGCTTTGCCCTTACCATACACAAAAAAAACCTTGAACTTTTTGCTAACCAAACAAGACGAACAACCCGGAAAAGCTTACTTACGCTCGAGCATGCGCAAAAAATATTGTGTCTTCTAGAATGGGTTTTGCCCGAAGACTTCAGGTAAAACCCCAAGGGATCTAGAAAAGCCACGTAAGCACCCAAAAACGACCCGTAAATAACCGAAATCAAAGCTCGCTTCCGGTGGCACATAGACTATAGTGTCTACTTTATAATACTACTATAAAGTATATTGCCTTTACCTTACACCAACAACCCGAAGGCATCTCCACAAAAAAACACGATGAAAGCCGAAAAGAAAAAAAACGTGGTAAAATGACTAAAAATCATCCTTGCTTAGGTGCTTCCTTTTCCGGTCGACCCTATTTCCGGTCAATGCACTTCCAGTAACGTCACACATGGCGTCCACGTCCACCTTAAAAAATTAACTGTGCTCGTATACCCTTTGTATATCCATTGATAAGCGTTATTTTTGAAAACCCCCGAGGGCGGCAGGGATATAGAAATAAGCCGTTCGGTTTCTCCGCCTGCAGGAAGAACCCCTTGGGTGGGATGTATAAATACTCAACCATCCCGAGAGCAGCTGGGGTTCAGAAATAGGTTGCCCGGTTTCTCCTCCAGGAGTAAGAACCCCTCCTAAAGGGGCGTCCGGGGGTGGGATGTATAAATTCTCAATCCGTCTCGGACGGGAACGTTACCGCCGTGCCCCGTGTTGGGGAAAATGCCACGCTCTCAGCACGTTAAAGATCCCTTTGTAACAGCTCGTAATGAGCGGTCCGTAGGTGACTAGTTGCTTGGGCTAAATTTTCCACCCCTACCCAAACAGTCCCAATCTGTCATCCCGTGTCTATTAAATTAACCGGCCTCCCCCAAGCTATCCGCTTTATGATTTTTAAACTTAACTTCTTCCCATAACGGCCTTCAATAATGAACCAGAGTCCATACCAAGACGGGAGCTGTAAAAGGCTCCAAAAATACAAAAAAATGTTAAACTATACAGTAAACACGGAATCGACCTAATATATTGACAAAAATGATGAACGAATAAAATAAATGACTATTTAAACAACGACAACCAACCACTGGACTACAGGTTCCTGGCTTGGGACAGGCACATTAAGTATGTGGCGGGGTTAAATCAGTTTATGAGCGCTCAACACAGCAAGAATTGTTGCCACAGAACATTAAAAAAAAACAACAATGTGTTGAACGATTCGCTTAATAATAATAATTTGCTGTTTTGTATGAAAACTTAATGGTAAATACTTAGAGCTTTTTTGTCTGATTGAAACGAAATGAGGAAACTTAGTAAAGAACCTTCCATAGATGCTACATATCAAATATTCATCAATTTTTGCCAAGCGATTTCAGAGGAGACGATTTTTTAATTTAGCCAGTCAGAAACAAGAAGCGTCCGTGGCGGTTATGTCTTTTGTCTGACCGAACGAAATGATGAAACTTTATGATGGACCTTCCACAGATGCTCAAAATAAAATATTAATTCATTTGGTCAAGCAGTGTCAGAGGAGAAGATTTTTTAATGTAACAGCCAATCAGAAACAAGAATCGCCAATAGAGGACACCTTGTTTGTCCAAACAAAAGGAAATGATAGATGTTCCTCATCAAATATTAATCTTGGCACCGAAGCGATCTCCAGGGCTCGACCCACAGAGCTGACCCAGCGCGTACCCCAGGTGGCGGATAGGGGAAGCCCTCTCGTTGGGGGGTTGCCAGGTTATAATACAGAAAGTCTGGCCGTGGACCATAACTTTATATATGGACCTTCTTCCATAGATGCTCCACATCAAGTATAAATCCATTTGGCCAAACGGTTTTAGAGGAGAAGATTTTTAATGTATCAGCCAATCAGAAGCAAGAATCGTCCATGGCGGCAATGTTTTTTATCCCATCAGAACGAAACGAGGAATCTTTGTAATGTACAGTTTGGGTCCATTTAGCCAAGTTGTTTCAGAGGAGAATATTTTTTAATGTATCAGCCAATCAGAAACAAAAATCGTCCATTGTGGCCATGTTTTTTATCCAACCAGAGATCAGAACGAAACGAGGGATTTTTGCATGTAAAGGAGCTTCCATAGATGCTCTCTGTAAAGTTTGATTCCATTTGGCCTAGCGGTTTCAGAGGATAAGATGAAAATGTAAAAGTATACGGACGGACATACGACGAACGCCAAGTGATGACAAAAGCTCACATGGCCATGACATCATTTATCATGGTGTTGTGCACATGTTTTATTTTACGAGTTTTTTTTCCAACATGCAACATTTCATTTGCAAATTGTCTCCAGGGCTCGACCCATACAGCTGACCCAGCGCAATCCAAAGGTGGTGGATAGAAAGAGCCCTCTCGTTGGGGGCTGTCAGGTCAAAATACGGAAAGAATGGCCGTGGACCATAATGGGAGACGCATGTTTAGAATGCCACGCTCCATGCACGTTAAGGATCATTATGTAGATTTCGAAAAAGAGAAGGCTAATGCCACTACAACAGGCTGAATTTTTAATCCCTACTCTTCACTCCAATTTTCCAGTGGCGCTCAGTAGCCGTTGCCCTGTTGTGTCTCATCCACATCAATGTGTGATAATTTTAATAATTTTTAAACTTGTTCTCGTCCTGAATATGCATGAAATAGTTGCTACTGGACGTTAAGCAGCCAACAATCAATCAATTATCTAATTTTTGTCATTATCGGACTTACACCATGGCCGACATGGACGATTCTTTTTTCTTAATGGCTAAAATATAAAATATCTTCTCGTCTAAAACCGCTTTGCCAAATGGAACAATAGTTACGCAAGCTACTTTACAAAATTTCCTCATTTTGTCCTGACCGGACAAAAACATGGCCCCACTGACGATAATTTATTTTGATTGGGTGATACATAAAAATCTTCTCTGAAACTGGCTTGCCAGATGGAAGAAAGCACTTCTGAAAGGACTTTGATAAAGTTTCTCCATTTCGTCATGATTCTGATTGGTTGATACATCAGTTTATCCTTTCCTCTGAAGAGCTTGACCAAATGAAACAATATCTGATAGGGAGCATCTATACAAGTTTCTTTATAAAATTTCCTTTTTTCTTGCTCAGACTAAAATCAAGGCTGCCATGGATAATTAATGTTTCTGACTGGCTGATACATAAAACAATTTCTGAATCGGTTTGGTCAAATGGATTAATACTTGACACGAAACATCGATCTTTTTTAAAGTTAAACAATAAACATGGCCTCTATTGGTCCTTTGATGTTTGTTCCTGATTGTCCCAATGGTAGGTGAGCAGTGCATTCTGAGCATCTAGTTACTTTTTTCACCACTTTCGATTTTTACGACAAACATATTCTGAAACTACATGAAAAGACCTCACCAATGAGATATCTTATTTTCATGAGGTATTTGGGTAATTTAATTTTGAAAATCTCATCGCCGCCTTACTATTTAAAGAACACCTAAATTTTGATACTGATGTATTAATCGTAAAAAGTGTTGGATTTGCTGCATTCGTATAAATTTTAAGCACTAAAAATACAAGAAGGCTTTGAAACGTATTGCACTTTATTAGTTTTAAAGTTAGTTTTCCTGTCATCATATTTGGCTTTCTATTTCGATTTGTTTAGAATTGAGTACTTTTTAACAATGTTTGGATCTCGGACTTTCTTTTTTCGGTGCTTATGATACTGATGAGAGGTTTCTCCTTGAAATGTACATAGCATACCAAACTTTACCATAATTATTTTACACTGGTAAACTTGTATTTGGAAAACACTGGGTCGGTGCCCCTGCTGTTGAACCAGAGGTTCCCGAGGGTATTCACCAGCCCAGTTGTCAGGCCTGTCTAGCATGAAATTTATCAAGCAAAGTTTTACAGAAATTTGCTGCATTTGTTTAAATATAAAAGCAATGAAAATACGGAAAGGCTTTGAAACGCTTTGCACTACCGTCGGATTTGGCTTCCTATTTCGATTGTTTGGATTGGAGTATTTCTTTTACTATGTTTGGATCTCGTACAATGCTACTGATGAGAAGTTACTCCTAGAAAAGCTATATCTTCTTTTTGCATGTATTTTTGTTAAGTATATTTATTGTAATTAAGGTACCATCTAGTCGGATTGGGTGACTTTCTATTTGATTTTTATAGTTCGTCTGTTACTGCTTTTGTTTTCTTTGATTTTCTTTCCTTTGACCATTCGTTGGGGGAGGGTTGGGATCGGACTAAACCAGTTTAACCTCACCACATGTCTCATGTGCCTGTCCCAAGTTAGGAATTGTCATATTAATGTACATTTTTGATAATATTCAGGTAAGAGCAGTATTATTATACTCATACACGATTTTTTTTATTGAAAAGCGATTTAGAGCTTCTCACAAGGAGTGGTATTCCACCCTTGTTGAAGACCTTGTGGAAACCTCTATATTTGTAAATTCCTGTTTTTCTCGTGGTTGGAGTGCAGTCTCTGACATATACCCCATATCTTTTCAATTCCATATATATCATACCAAAATTCACCATATTTATTCAACATTTTGGATATATAATATTCCCAAGATAAAGGGAGCAATGTATGACAAATAACAGCCAGCACTTGATTTAGCCGAACCTCATAATAAAACTGTTCGACAAGTTACCGGTCATGATGTTTTATTTCCCCTCCGCGAGAGACAATAAAAATATAGTATTAGCGTCATTCTGTCACACTTTTTGCGGGTTTTACTTCTCTGCAACCGCTGAACTGATTCATTTTATATCTTGCGTGTGACTTTCTTGTTATGTGCAGATGTACATATTATTAATCTATTGCATTTTTCGTGAATATGAAACATGCATGAATCCAAATCATTTTTACGTTTCACCGTTTCTTTTAAATGTTTTAAATGAAAGAGAAACAAGATTTCGAATCATATGAACACTTAGAATCATTATTTCATCAGTTCCTTTATTTTTTACACATTTTAAATGGGTTTTCTTTTTTTTTCTTTGGTAGACTGCCCTTAACCATTTTCTTTAGAACACATCGGTGGTTTACTGATAAGCGTGCACTCCTACAGTGCGGAAGGTCGTGGGTTCGATCCCGGCCGGGTCAAACCAAAGACATTAAAATTGGTATTTGCTGCTTCTCCGTTAAGCACGCAGTATTTAGGAGTAATAGCAAAGACTGGTCGGCCCAGTGTCAGAATAATGTGTCTGGGTGAAGTGGCATTTCGTACGTAAAAAGTTCATGCGTAAAAAGTTGTATTCATGTTAATAAATGTAATAATATCGTATTTTAGTATTTCATCAGATCATGCGAATATGTTTAATTGGGGTAATTTACTTTTCGAATCCAGATTTCTCGATTCTAGGAACTGTTCTGATTACACTTTTTCCAAAGATTTTACTGAAGATGTCATTAACATTCAAGAGTTCAGTAGGATTATTTTGTAGCCCTGGACCAATAAAAATTATAAATAGCGGATCGACTACATCATGCCAAAGAGCACACATAGAACACAGATCGAACCCAATCAAACTAGGATTGTTGAGTGCTTTTTGGAAGATCAACAATTCCTGTTCTACTAGAGGTAACCGCACATCGTTCTTCTTGAGAGGAGGTCTATATAATGATTCATATCAAGGAATATCATGGACCTCGCACAGACCGTGATATTTTAGTGAGATAAGAATATTTGGTCCAGAATTTTAAGCCTGTCATTCCTGAAAAGACACCAGACGTTTTACTAAACCTTTATCGTCATAATGCGAGGAGATAGAAAGGCGTTACAAAAAACACCGTCTTCATTTCGGAAACGAGTAAATTCAAACGGCAATTCAAAAGCCGTCAACGGAACCTTTATTTTCGTACCCTTTATTTACAAGAAGACATCATGTTAAATCAAGAAGTCGAGCGTGCTTCCTGCCAATTTCCTGTAAATTACACCCCACTCCTCCTAATATTAAGTTCACTTCCTTACAATAGAGAAATACATCGGCGAAAAGGGAACACAGTTATGACCCCTGGTAATGTCGACGGTTTTTCATAATTTCTATTTATATATGATTTTTTTTCTTCAGTATGAACTAAGACTGTTTCGGATAGGCAGTGAATTTCACGTTTTGCAAAAGTAACGTAGAATAAGCTGTTTGGGTTTCAGTGTCTGATGAAACAGGTGCTTTACTGAATTTCCTGAACATATAGTGATGTGCTGAATGGAAGATTCCAAAATTGTCGATGGTATTTCATCCTAGCAAAAATTGTGTATTTATAAATTTATAATAATTTTCCTACTTTTTATAAGAAATGTAAACAGTTTGATTCGATGTAATCCAGCGTGTCCTTAGCAGATTGAAATTACTTGTTCAACTCTTTGACGTGAGTTCATATTAATTAACGTTCTTCGTGTTTCCTTAAGAACATAAAATCTAAATTAGCAGAGCTTTAAACATATCTTTTCTGTGCTTAATTAGATCTATCAAATTACTGAAAAGTTGTTTAATTTTTGACACTTGTATTTAAACATTGTTTGAAGTATTTTGGTATTATCTATTTATTTCTGTATTACCTATAGGGGCTGTCCTTGTGAAAGAACAGAACGACTTTTTCAGTCCTATCATTGTCTTTCATCTGAAATGAAATGTTTGTTTAATGAAGCTTATGAGATTAAATCAGAATCCTTCAAAGATAATAACAAACTGAGGAATTGGTAATTCTTTAGAAAACTCTTTGTTTTTTGTTCTAAACCAATTGACTTGTTAACATTTCGTTATTTGACCAAGAATGTATTTCTTTTATTGTATTGTTTTCTAAATTCATTTCCATCAAAGAGATCTTTTTTAGCAAGATGAAAAAACTCACATTATTGTTCGGACAATATACGTTGAAGCGATACCATCACCGAAGTCGCGATTCGTTGCTTTATTACAAAGTGGGCCAATTCTTTATTGACATGACGTCATATAACAAACGATTAGTTTTGATAAAGGGTGACACAGGTGCCGGGCTTTCATTGCGCTCGTGGACGCCCAAACAATACATGAATAGAGTACTGTTAACACTAAGGGATTTATCTATGTAATCTATACCACCCAATGAAACCCGAGTGGTATAATCCAAAGTCACTCAATTGACCTGTCGTTCTGTTTGAATACTAAGTAGTCACCAGGTGGCGCATTTGTTTGAGAGTGTATAAATTCGACTTTTTTTGGCTTTTGAAATGTATCTCCTACACTAATTTAAATTTAATATCCATCCATAATAGAGCGGTAGGTAACAAGATCGGTTTTAAGTAGATATATTTGACTGTCCTTGGTTCTCATTGGTGTATGCCGTTGGTTTCTTGATTCTATTGTTAGAAACTGGATACCAACAATTTAGCGTTAATTGCTTTACTTGTACTCGGTCATTTATTTTACCTAATTGACAGTAACTATTTATGTCAAAAAGTTGTTTTTGTTCGTATATCATGAACAACATCGATCAGAACTATTGATTGTTCGAACCATTTTGAAAACCAATCCTGCAATATTTCTTAAAGTGACAACAAAACAAAGAACGAGTAATTTAAGGTACATACAATATCCTTGATCCTCGTCTTTCATCATGAAAAATTGAAGAACTTTAAAACGAAACGAATAAGTCGTCGAAACACGTTTTCTTTTGTCTAAGTACGAGCTTGATCATTAAACTTTATCAAATATGTTTTGAACTTATTTATATTATGATTGTCCGTCCTGAATATGCATGAAATATTTGCCGCTGGACGTTAAGCAACAACCAATCAATCTAGTTACTAAGGCTTGGGTTATCTATCAGAATGTTTCAATTTTAAACTTGGATAAAGGGTAGATAACGTGATTATCATGAATGAAAATAGATTTAAAATTAATACCAACAACACAAAAACTATATAAAAAATTTAATCCATATTCTGTTTGGTACTTTACTCAAGTCTAACCTTTCCGTTATAAGTTTTTCTAACACAGACATAATTCATATAATTGGAGAATATTTAACAATTATGAATAAAAAAATTTTCAAATTAATATTACCTATAATTCGTAATTAAGGAAAAAATCGTGAAAATTAGTTATTATGTTGTTGTAGGCATGCATTTTCGTTCTATTGAATATCATATTTTATGATTTTTGAATCCTGATATTAAAAATACTGAGGTAACCCAAATTCTACATTATTTTTGCTATTAAGTTACTCATCAAAATTGCAATTGAACAACAGAATTTATCCCATATAAATAGCATTGTTCTTTGCAGTTTGATGAAACAAAATCCCACTGTTCCATTGGCCTATAACTCTTTGCTGCATTCAAGGAAATAAACATTTCTAAATTAAATAAACGTGTACTGTGTCATCTTAGGCCAGTAGCAACATTTTATATCCAATTGCGACAGAACAAAAAAAGACCGCATTTTTTTACTTTATTGGCTGCAGGTAAATAACGTTAAAATATAAGTGAAATGAAAAGGAAACACATTGGTTGTAGAACAAAAGCGCTTCGGTGGAGAATTATTACATTTCTCCTTTTTAGTTATGAAATATGCCTTTCAGGTGACTTTAGCGGTAGATGTCCTAATTGTAATAACAACGGTTAAACCATACTGATGAGAATGTACATATATCCTACCAAAATTCTCCTTATTTATTCAACATTGGTGATTTTGAATAACTGGGTGTATCATGTCCCCGTGTGTATTCACCAGCTCAGTTGTCAGAATTGTCATGAAATTTATTAAACAATGTCAT
>JARWCS010000004.1:1448291-1462741 GCA_034783895.1 Geukensia demissa
TATCTAGAAGGAAATAAACAGCATCAATCATTTCCTCACAGGTCCAGTAAGTATATCTTTTATATTTGTCTTTTACGGCAGAGAAAAATGACCTTTCTCTACTACAGCAAATGTACTTTTGATTTATATTATAACGTTTAGCAAGGAAATGGTCTTTGATTATGAATTAACCTTCTAAAGATGATTGTTTTTTAAGAAAAACTGTTAAAATTGAGAAAAATTTGTTCAAACAGCATTTAAACTAAATATTTAATATTTTCTTATGCCTCACAAGTAAATTTCTGAGAATATTCTTGTGAACCATACTTAGTCGTAACTTCAGTAGTTCACCATTCGTTGAAAATGTGTTATGTCTGTTCATGATTGAGACTTTGCCATTTTCCGCTAAACAAAGTAATGTTTCCACTGAAAAAAGTCATGTTTTCACCGAACAAAGTAATATTTTGAACATAAATTATGATGTCATGACATTAAACAGCTTTTCTTCAAATATTTTGAAATACATATGTTACAGGAGATACTGGTGTTTATTGGTAAAATCCATTTATATTTTAGTCGTTTCAGCATAAAACTAAGACCACCTTAATTTTCAGAAACATTTGGCAACTTTAATTTAGAAGTGAAGTTAATCCAAGGTATCGCTATAGATTCATTTATTTATATATTATTGTATATTTATATTAGGAAATTAGCTAGTTGTTGACTCTCTTTTATCTTATTAGGGAAAAGTGTTATTGTTTTAATTTATTTATTTTTGGTAATATATATATATGTGTGTGTGTGTGTGTGTGTGTTTGTTTTTATCAACAAACTGTTTTATGTTTAAATTTGATATGTTTCCTACTCCGAGATAATGTTGTATGAATTCTCTCTCTCTTATGCGATCTAACAGCTCTATTTAATTTTATGTTTTCGTGCTCGCGTTTTCCAGAAAAATTATCGGTCTAATTTAAACGGATAAATGACTAAACAATTTAAGACAAATATATACCCCGACAATTCTGTACAAAGACGGACTTCTGTATTTTAGATGACGACGAATGATGGATGATCAGTGTAAACTTTGGTTGAGAGCGTACAATTTTTATATAAGTCTAAGAAAATCGCATGAATTTACAACTGCATTTTATCGAAATGATTCTGTAATCGATAATCTGTTTCAGTTGTGATTCACGACCAGATGAAAATGTTACAATTTCCCCCAAAACATACAAAGGGATAATCAAGCAACTGCAGTCCCAATCACTCCGTCTATAAAATTATTTAAAGTTGGCTTTGAAATTCTATATGCTACTTGTCAAAGACATGATAGAGACGAAGTTAAATATTTCGTGTATTCCTATAATTCTGAAACCTGATGCGATAATTTGTAGGCCTCATTAGTTTTCCCCTATTCAAATCTTTCAAATGTTCTATTTTCCGCTTTATGAATATAGATGATATCTTAACGCAACATGACATATGAATATCCTTAAAAAAGAAAGTTATTATGTATTTAGATTATTTGGCAATAAAATTAAAATTAAAGATAAATCTAATAAATTTTGATTATGAAAACATCTTAATCATTTATCCCTTACATCAGATGTTAACATTAATTATTTCTGTACTCCCGCAATTATGTGATAAAAAATATTTCCTCTCTAATTAATGTTTCAATTAGAAAAAGACACGAACATTCGTTTTAGTCTATATGTATTTATTGTTATTATTTTTATTGTCTCATATTTTTGCGAAATAATATTTTGATTGAATGGTGATCTTTTACATTTTAATAAATGTCCGTAAACAATCAGCATGTGAATAATTATTTTTATAAGATAAAATAGTAAATTAAATCAACGTATCCACTCAGATTTACTCATATATAGACTTTACAATTCTGGCGAATCATTGACCAGCTATAATGGTGGTTTTATAGGACAACTTTAGTAATGTTTAAAACATTTTACTATAAAAAGACAAAACACATGAATTGTTGAGTTATTAAATGAAATGTTTCATGGAATCTATTGTTGTATTGGCTGTGTTCTGTATAGTTTCACCTAACCTCGACCATGTCGGTCCACTTTTAAATCGTTTGATAGGAGAAACTTAACACTATCATGTTCAATCGAGAAAAATACAAGATAGTCATCATTTAAACTGTTAAATAATAATTATGTCTTACCTTCTGTAAATAACTTTATCAGATCAAAGACTTTATGACAGGTACTATTCATAATTAATATGGTATGTGCAATTATATTATTATTAATATACATTGTATATTTTTCACTTTTTTAAAGACTTTTTCTCATTTTTATTTGAATCTTTCTGATCGTAGTTTCATACGATGTGTACATTAATTATTTTTCGTTTGAGCAGCAATATGTCTTGTTTCAGAAGCTCCTCATAATTTGATGCTCAGAACAATATATATTCATCTTAAATTTCCAGAGAGAAGTGAATCAGGGTCCTTCGAGGGATCTGTTCCTGCTAATAAACTGTTTGGAATAACTCGGAAACCAAAGGAAATTAGAGGTGTCATATGATACGCCTTTCTAATATTACAACATCACAAACAAATTATCCCAAAGAAATCCATACATCTAACCGTGGTCTGGTTCCCTGTAGGAGTATCGCTGTCAATCATTGGAGGACTATCGGAATCTGTCCGGAGTTTGTTCCATCATCAGTGACCAGCCATTTAATTGTCACCGAGACCTTTGTTTATATCATCGCTGCCAATGGTTAAACACTTCTCGATCAGCAGTTCTTTTTATGGCTCAATAACTCCAGTAACGTGAAAAGAGTTATGGAAACAAAGCGGTAAACTTTGGGGGTGGGGCTTGTTAATAGATAAGAAATTCAGTACTGTAACTAAACATAAATATTTTTAAGCATAGAACATAAAAGCGTTTACCTGAGTGAAGAATCGTCTACTATCGGATTGCAGTACAACAGACAGGATGCATTCTCAAACAGTCATGGACCCTTATCATTACTCAGGTGAGTATTATCACCTTTATTTTTCTAGTAATTGCTACCCACTTTGTTTACATTTTTCACATATGTTTGTGAAATGTTAGCTTTTCTATGACTTTTATTGATATTTGTTTGCGTGTTATAGATTTCAAAGTGTGATCTTGTCTTCATAAAATTTAAACTTTAACAATCTTAAATAAACTCCAAATACACAGACTTTGTCGTGATGTTAAAAGAAAAAAAAAAACAGTTGAAGTGTCGTTGTCTGAAAGAGGCTTAAAGTCAATGCAACATAAATGCTATTAACGTTAACAATCTAAGCACTGCCAGTTGTAATTAATAAGTCACCATAATGATAGTGTTCCTTCTAATTTATTTCCTATTTTTTGATGTTTGATGCAGATCCTTCGGCCATTTGAATGTTTGTTATTAATGTGATAGTCGCAAAAATGCTTCAAACAAATATCAATAATTATTTTTTAAATAGTTGTCAGTTCTTGTTTTAAACAGTGTTATAATTTAGAATTTACTTAATTAAAGAAAAAATTCGGATGTTGTTTATTTTTTTAACATTGTAAATTTGTGTTTTTTTTCCTCATTATATTTTTAATGAAAAATTGCTATTGTTCTTTCTTATAATATATTTGTAAAAATATTACGTTACATACTGAAAAAAATATAGGACAAATAAAATTTTATTTCTTTATTGAAACAAAAAAACATAAATCGGGATGTATGACAAGTGTTGTATCAAGATAAATGTGTAATATTTAACCCCCAAAAATGCATATAATTGCCTACGTGTCGTTCTTTAAAGAATGGGGTTATTTCGAATGTTTCTCAAATATTATTCTCACGAAACCGTAGCTGTTAGTTGAATAAAAAAAATGTTTACAAGAAATTAACAACCACTAAACGAAAAGACACACAACTGGACGCCCTAACCCCAATTACTCAACATATTTAAGTTAACCAAACCGACAAACCTCTTTTAAAGCACAATTATTTTACTCCTTTATCTCTGATCAGTTCTATTGATTTACTGCAATAGTATATTTTTCTTTGTCGTATATGAATTGGCATTTAGTTTTATTTATTTTGATATCAATCTGAATTTAATGAGACAAATAAATATAAGATACACAACCGATCATTATCTCTCAATCCTACATATTTCTTGGGGATTAATTATTATACAGGGATTCAAATGTACAGATTGTTTATCCATATTGTAAAATTATAGCAAAATTTATATGTGTTTCCTAAGAAGATAAATATAAGATACGATATATGCTGTGTGTATTGCTATTAAAACACACTATCAAATTATTATATTGAACAAATTTTATACATCATTTGCAAAATTATACCGTTGGACAGCTTAACGGCATATGATTATTGTAACGTCCGCGTCATAATGTAATAAAATTCTCTATAATTCATACTCTAACCACCACAGATTATAACCCATGTTCACTACAATTTTTCAAATCAAATCTGATCGGCGTCTCAATTTTCATAAATTGTTTCTCTGTCTCATTTTCTATATAAACTGCTAAGATAAATTTCAATTCTGAGTAGGTACACAGTATACAGAAGTCAACAATTTATTCAAATGTACTACTATTTTGTAAATTAATTTCTTTTGATTTTCAAAAACTGCATGTGAGCTAAATCCACGAAACGTATTTATATGTATAATAAATGTGTACACCCACAACAAAAAATGTTTTTATTTTATTATTTTTGTTAGCTATATATTTCAACATTTTGGCATTAATCCCATCGCCCCGAATAGGAGCTCTTCACGAGAAAATCCATCTTTGTTGATGGTCTTGTTCTTAATTTTCAGCGGATGTAATGCGGTCTTGTCTTAAGAACGAATATATATAACTTGAATGAATGCAAATATTATTTCATGAACAAAACCAGTTTTTTTAAAATAAGTTTTTATTTGACTTCTTCAACAGTTACAAATTTTTTTGTCCCGGTCAGAAATAATCAAATGGAATAGATGCATTTTTTTGGCAACATCCTTGATTTTCATAGATTTTTTTAATTTGGTTTTCTGTTTTATGATTTTCTGGTTTAACCACACTGTGCAAGTCTGTGTGACTATCAAATACAAGTTTATTATATTATAGTCCTAAAATTAAACAGCAATTGGCAATGGAATCTGACAATTTTTTAACTAGCCTTTTCATATTTTTATACAGAGCATTTTCAAATTTTTGCAATCCCTCATATTAAACAATGAAAACTTAATTTCATATCACATCTGTTATTGTAAAAAACCCTTCCTGTAGTATAAATGAATGTTTATACAATTATTTTATTTAAACTATATTGGATAGACATATATGGATAAAGAATGTAAAATACCAACTATGACATTATTTTAGTGTGTGTATCAAGTATGTGTTACATAAATAAATGGCCGTTTGAACTTCTTTTTATTGTCGTAGGTTTATTTTAAATGGTAGTTCTAAAATGAATTTTGTTATTTTTTATCTAATTGTACCATTTAAAGTGCATTATTAAGTTTGGCGCAATTATTTTTAAATATAAATCCAGTTGGGTCGTAAACAGACTGTGATACATTTTAATCTGTTTACTGCATGGGGGATTTTTTTTAACAGAAAGAAAATACATGGACAAAACAGTACATCGATCATAATTAATATAATTTAATAATAATAAATGGATCTCTTTGGGGATATCTTGATTTCCCATAGAATTTGGAGGATAGTTTAATCAGTTTTATTGTTACCGCCAAAGATTGCAATTTTGAGGGACACTATTACTATCCGTGGCCATGCAAAATGCCTGCATTTTAAAAAAATTCACACTTTAAGGTGGGATGCAATATACAATTAACAAGACATATTTTAAACAAAATTAATGTAATAAGTTTTTGCTACTCCATATATAAACTAGATTTGACATACATGTAGTTCTTGCTAACTTAACTAGACTTCCACTGGATTATTAATGGTAATGTAGTTTCACTGGACTATAGTGTCTATATAGTATTTTATTTGATTTCGTCTACAGTTACAAATTTTTTGTCCCGGTCAAAAATAATCAAATGGAATAGATGCAGTTTTTTTTTTTTTTTGCAATATCCTTGATTTTCATATATATTTTTAATTTGGTTTTCTGTTTTATGATTTTCTGGTTTAACCACACTGTGCAAGTCTGTGTGACTATCAAATAGAAGTTCATTATATTATAGTCCTAAAATTAAACAGAATTGGCAATGGAATCTGACGGTTTTTTTACCTAGCCTTTTAAGTAGGGATGCAATACACAATAAACAATGACATTTTTTAAACACAATCAATGTAATAAGTTTTTGCCACTCCATATATAAGCTAGATTTGAATTGCATGAAATTCTTTCTAACTTAACTTCTTTAAGTTAGTTTTCACTGGACTATTTATGGCGAAGTTTAGTTTTACTGGATTATAGTGCCTATATATTTCTGGGTTAAAATCTTTAAAATTTGAGTTTATGTTCACTTTAAATCCAACTTGTTTTATTAATCAAATGTTTTATTTTTAAAAGAGTTTGTAATTGCACAACAAACATAGAAACAAAGTAAAATATTTTCAGAAATTGCTATTCAAGTAAAGGTCATTAAATTATTCCAGATCTTTTATTTGTACAAGGTTAAAAAAATTGAAAAGCTATAAAATACTGATTTATCTTATTAAGACACGAAGATATCTATAATTTCATTTTCTTAAATAGAAAAAATAAAGTGTAACAAATGATGAATTACTTTGGTGTTCAGATCAAAGACCGAACTATCAGGTCGCGTCGCTGATTGACAGCAATAGGGATTAGGTTCCAAAAACTAACCATACATTGCTTTTTCAGTGTTTCTCTTCTTGATGTTAAGAAAATTGAGGACAAAATAATTATGGGATAAAATAGTATAGATAAAACAAGCCTTTGACAGGTTTTGTATGATAAGGCGATTCACTTGCTTTTTTGTTGTGTTAGTTTTTGTTGATTTTATGCCATTCACGGACCTAATAGGTTTAGTCATTTATCAAATAAGCTTGTTGACAAAATAATAATTATTGATACCCACGGTATCAAAGGGCTCTGTCACTGATTCATTCTATACATTGTTACTATCAATTCATATTCTACAAATATTCATAAGTACACCTTTACGATAGTTCCGTTTGTTGACAATGAAAAACACAATATAAACATTAGAAATTTAAGTATCTATTGAAACCCTGTAGTCTTTTAATAGTACCCTTTTCTATTTTTGATTAAACCCGATGGATCTTCAATGAAAGTTTATTGCAATAAATGGTGATTTAATAATAAAATTTGAACAAGAAACAAGCTTTTTGATCAACAGAACAAAATTGTCAACGGGTTGTCGATATATAGGTAAACCTTTTAAACAGTAGACATTTATCTAGTTAATCATAATTGAATTTGTTCCTATCCATCCGCGATATTTCTACCACCATTCATATCATACCACGTATCGAATAGAGGACTCGGCGCGTGCTGTTTAACTTCAAAGATCAGTCAGTCTTTTTATCGGTAAAATCAAGGTAATTACGGTTGAATATTCATTATTAAGGATGGTTTAGGAAATGTTTATTTTTTATCATTCTATAACATTATTATGACCCTTTCACTAAAGCCATATAGTTTTGATAAGTCGGGCCACCCATGACGGTAATGTATCTAAGAGAAGAACTCGGCGTCTCAGGGACTTCACTTACATATTTAACTGGAATGTATTTGGAATCGCAGCATGAACAGCAAACAGTGATGAAGCGTATGATACAATAACTAAATTTCAGTAATTCTCTACTTATGTTTTAATGTTTTTTCTCATTAAGTAGTCATAATCGACTTCGTTGGAGGTGGGAATGTGTCGAGTACATCATTTCCGTTTGATTTATTTATTTCTTATTAAAAATTATTTATGTCAATTCATTCTTCAATTTAGTTGGTTGTCAGCAATAACTCAGTAATTAATTTTCTTACATGTATCTTTTAATACATTATAACTGTGTATAAAAACTTGTATATTTGAAAATGACATTGAGAAATATAAGCCGTATAATTCAATCGAATCAAGAAACCTTAGTATTAATTGGTTCTTGTTTTAGTTTAATAGTTTAATGCATTTGAATGGGGGTAATCAATGTGTTACGATTTGACTCTTTTCTTTAGGTATCCATAACGGCCTATGATTGTAGAATAGAATAATTCTTTATTCCAGTTTTGGACCCAGAAGGGGCAACATGAAACTAAAATAAAAAACATAAACATAATAACCATGCAGACAGAAATATAAATAAATATAATAATACAAACAAGTGTTTAGAATTTTTTCCACAATTTTTGTACATTTAGTTCGGGTTATTCTACCAGACTCAGAAGCCGATACTGACCTGCAAAATTATATTTTTCTAAATAGAGAAAAATAAACTTGAATAAATTGAGAGATAAATTTATACAGACCATTAAAATAAAATGTTACATGGTTTATTTTCAATGATAAAAAGCACAAGTTCCCGTTTTCTTAGTTTTACTTGTCTCATTTCTATCAAATGTATATGATCAGATTAACGGATTACTGTTTTCTTCTATTAGTATGCTCTAAATAAGTTTTGTCCAGATCAGTATACCGGTATAAATAATATTTTGTTCTGATGTTTCTTACCAGTAATTTTCCTGGAAAGAAAAATCGCGATGGATACACCTGGCCAATTAATATGTGTGTTTTCCTTTGTCTAGTCTGTGTTCTGATCTGTATAACCAACTTATTTTTTCTCTTTAAGATCAAAGTTTTGCACTGCAGTTAGATGCTGTTTTCCGGCAGGTGTAACCACCGTCTTTTTTATCAATATGTCCAACACAATTTTATTTCTTCTGACCAATAGAAGATTATGTTTTCTCAAACCAATTTACCACTCCGGAGTACCTTAGCTTGTCCTCGTTTTCCAATATTATCAGTTGTTCCTTCGAACCAATATAGATTTTGCTCTAAAGATTTTTATATTTATTTTTATTTTCCTCAGACCTGTATCGCCAAATGACAGATGTAGTTTGTTTTTCTTTTTTGTTATCAGAAAAAAATTATTCCAAAGTTAGAGTTTGATTATTTCCTGGTTTTCTCTATATGGTACAAGTATGGTAATTTTTCCATATATAATCAGTAATTTTCGAACGGGATATATAAAGGTCACTTCGTGTCTGCTCCTTTAAGAGGTAAAATCTGCATTCTCTTGTGGATCTATACTTCAGAACATGATGGACATTCGTTGATTGAACAAACGAACACAAACAAAAGTGTAGCTCTTTTTAAATGAATTTCATGCATTTTTCATATTAATTTCATGTATATTTTCACATGAAAATCATGTGTTACCATATTCATATAAATCTTGTTTGTATTTTTCTTATAGTTATTAGATTTATATGAATCTCGTTTGTATTTTCCATGCAAAGATCATGATATGAAATTCATATGATTTGCACACGAATTACATGCCGGTTATTTAGCGTTGCGCTTGGAAGTCGGTTGGTTTTTTATGCGATAAATTTAATTAGGATTTTCCTGATTAATATCCCAAGTTATTATTGACCAATTAATTCCAAGATATATTTATCGGAATGTGGCAAATTCCGAGCTACATGCGATTAAATCCTGTACGGAATAATTGTAATTTCCAGGGACGTATATTTACATGTTATATATATCCCTGTAATTTCGTGTAAAAATCATATATATTTTTTCATATGAATTTCAGTATAAGCAGAATTCGGTGCAATTTCTTCTACGACTAAGTCCCTGTTTTATTGACTAGGATAATAGCCTACGACTAAGTCCTCGTTTTACTGACTATAGTATAATATCGTATTGCTACATGTAACTCCTCGTTTCTGTCTAGTATATTTACTTATAGCTTTCTGACTATATCTGTAGTATAACTTATGATCAATACAAAAAAGGAGATGTGGCATGATTGTCCATGAGACAGTCATCCACCAAATGGCAGTCAAATTTAAAAGACAGTATAATTAATTCTCCTTTCCCCTTATCAGAAAAATCGGTTTGTGGGTTCTTAAACCAGTATAATATGTTTGTTATTCTTGGGTTCTATTTTCTCTTAATAGGTTAATATATTACCTTACTAATAATAATATAAAACTAATAATATAAAACATGGATATTTCAATTGCTGAAAAAAACGATCATCGAACATTTTGCATCAACATGAACAGAATTATAAAAACGTCAGTCATCTAAGATTAACAATATTACTTAAATTAATAAAAGTATGTAGTTAATCGTTACTATTAAGACAAATCTATCTTTTGTTCATAAATTAAAAAAGACGTATTTTCAATATTTGATATTTTTATTTAAATATAACTGAAATTATACAAACTTCTAAATCTCGTGAATATCGAATTTTCATTTTTTTTTCTCATCCATTGTAATATCCTTTACTTGAATATTTAGCAAATTTCTCAGAACACTGCTCCACTGTTTACTGATATACTAATGCCAATAAAACACGAATTGCTGTATCTGTTTTACATTGTCCATACAAGAATATCTATCGTGTCCCATTTGAGAGCACCATAATGAATTACTGATTTTTAGAAAGAGTATTGAAATCAACCGATTGTTTGACAATAATGTAAAACTAAATCCATATTACATGCACATTTTGCCACCATCAAAAATTAAATTATCCGTTAATAATTATATTGAAACTCCCTGAAAAGAAAGAAGTTCTCCACAGATTGTTTTCTGAAAAATAGACAGATTTTATAGAACCATATATGTTATAGTTTTGCAAATCAATAAAAGGCAACGTAATCTACATACCATACACATTTATTACCATCAATATTTATAATAGTTTGTAACTTTTTATACCACAAATTTATCATTCATGTCGTTTATGATATATAAAATAACAATGGAACAACTTATACCCTTGTTTTAAACCACAGTTCAAGTCCACGTTTCTGTTCTATTTGTTTCAGTTTTGTTTCTTTCTTTGTTTCGAGTTTGTCTTGTCTTAGTGGAACTCTAGCATAGACATTATACTCATGACTTGCACAATGAGTGGTGCTTACGGGACCGAGATGGCTCACTGATCCAGAGCATCTGAACCTACTCATGCTTCGTATATGTCAAGATTTATTACTCGTCCAGAGCATTGAACCCATCCCTGGTTTATGTTAAGTCCTGGGTCTGAGCTTGCACCTGGTTTGTATTCGCGGATTTTTATTACTCGTTTAGATCGTCTGAACCTACCCCTGGTAGTCCAAGCTTTATTTTACATCTAGAACATCTGAACCCACTTCTGATTCGTATAGTTCAAGCTTTATTACTCGTCCAAAGCATGTGAACTTACTCCTCAGACCTGGGTAATATATTACAAAGTTTATTACTGCTACATGTGAAGACCTCTTGATTTGTGAATTCCCTCTATATTTCTGGTAGTTGGGGTGCAGTCTCTCTAATATTTACCCCATATCTATATTTCATCTCGAACTACTTATGGTTCGTATAGTCTTAATCCAAGCAGAGCAACTGATGTAGTCGGAATTTATTTTTCTTTTAGAGTATCTGAACTAACTTCTGTAGTTCGAATAGTCTTACGTCTAATATATATCGTCCAGAGCATTGAACCAAGCCCTGGTTTGCATAGTCAACGCTTTATTACTTGTCCAGAGCATCTTAACTTAATCCTGGTTAGTATAGTCCCACAATTACTTCTCCCTAGCATCTGAACCCGCTGTTGATTTGTATAATCCGGCGTTTTATTACTCGTCCATAGCATCTGGACCTTTCTGTTTTGTGTAGTTCAAGCTTTGTTTCTTTTTTTTTTTTTTCTTTTCCTTGTGTTAAGGATTTTACCGTTTTTTTAACAAATTTGAAGTAAAAGTGACAAAAATGTAGTTTACACGTATGTTTTTTGTTGATCCAGTCCTATGTTATAATAGATGATTTCACTGAGTTAATATTATAAGTGATAGTACTACATTAATGGTTTATTGTAGTCTTTTTTGTGGTACAATTTCCTCATCATTCTAAAAACCAATTTCATCAACTTCCTGATCAAGGCGATATTTGAACATCACTTTGCTTTTTTTTTTTTTTTGAACAGCAAAATCAGTTGTTCTCCCCTCTGATCAGTATAATCTCTGATAATTAATTTCTGTTTTCCTTTTATTAGTATGTCATGTTTCTTTTCATTAACCCCCTTTTTCCTTTGGTCAGAATAATTAGTAAATATAGATCTTATTCTTGTCGTCCTGTGTCGTACAGCATCGAAGTAAAAAATTAGACTATCTTAACATGTCTATAAATGAAATTTCGAGTTTTATTTTTAAATTATTAGAGGATATCAGGGGCATCCTTAAGTTATTAGAGCAAATGTCTTCCAAATTACATATATGCATATTAAGAAACTTGAAACGCTTTATTGGAATTTACCCAGCCCGTGATTGGTTTTTTATAGTATAGAATTCATTACAGTTTTCAGTTTTGTTTTAAGAATAAAGCGGCAGCAGATGCACAGTTTAATTTAGTGTCAATTTTCACAAAGCAGATGATACATTTGTGTACATAATGAATTCTTTAAACTATTAATAATGTACATATGAATACTAACCAATCGTTGAGGTGAGGATCGAATTGTTAACCCAAAAATAACAAGATAAGTCACGTGGACCCAAAAACAATACTAGGATACTTAGAAATCAGTACTATATTTAAAAAGAATGGGGATACCTTTTTTAGAAATCAAGATTTTATTTAAATTTATTTAAAAACAAACATTTTCAAAAGTCTTTGGTTTTCAATGAAAAACATTGCTTTTACATGAGAATTTAAAAGCAATTCAATATCTAAAAAAAACATTATAGCTTTGCATAATACAGAAAAAGACGTTTGATTAAAGATAATTCTATATATATATATCTTTCCAGTTTTCGGTGAAACAAGCTAGTGTTAAATGTCTTGATGTTTGATAGTATATACCGAATAACTATTCGTTAAGACTTTGAAATATATATTTTCTCACTTTTTTCCTTCAAACTGACTGCCAAAATAAAACAATAGGGAAGTATTTATTATCGATTTCACAAGGAAGAACATCGCAGTTTCACCCAGCTTTCCCCTAGTCTTGGCTAGTTTCTAATTTTAAGCATTCTTTATTATTTACAGCGATCCATTTTAGTTTTCGCGCACTTCGTTCTACAGTCATAGATATCGTTGATTTCAAAAGCTAGAAATGTTTTGTTATTTTTTCAAATTCTTTTTGTTATATTTTTCAAGAAAAAGATATTTAACATGTTTCCATTGATTTAATCTGTTTTGGACTGTTTAAAACTTTTTAGACTGTCTTCAATACAGTGCCCATTCATCCAGATTTTATAGACTCTTGATTTATCGTCACTCATTCGTCTGTATATACAAGAATTGGTGTAGAGGTCTCCACAAGACTTTAAACTAGAGATGAATATAAATCCTATACATATTTTCTTCAATACATCAGAATCATCTGCACATGTAAATTAAAATTTAACGATCACTTCCGAAATATTGATAAGCTCTTCACTGAAAAACAGACGATGACAGACCAACATAACTTGATGAGAGTACAAATCCAGAGGTATGAAAAGACCGAATGCAAAGTACAGAGTAAACCGAAAATGCTTGCAGACAATTCTTTTAGAACATAAAAGTTTTGGGTGCATTCCTTAAATAAGAATAAAATGAAACTCAGATTTTGTGCCAGTAGGATAGTACAAGTAATAACAGAGTTCTGTTTTCATACAGAAATTTTAATATATGCTTTAAGAAGAATAGAATCGAAAATGGGCTATTGGTTCTTCAAGAACAAAAATAAAACAAGAATTTGGAAACCATTGTGAAAACATTTTTTTTAAATTATACAACTTTACCTAAACTATTAAATGGTTTTTAAATAATTTTGAGAATGAAAAAGCAACAAGTTAAAAGTGAGAACTAAACGATCCTAGTTATTTGAGACATAAGACAAACAGCAGATAATTTGAACACCTTATAGAAATATTTCCCATGTTAATTTACAGAGAACCTAACCTTTACTGTTCTGTATAATTCAAATCATGAAAAGCAATTTTGTTCTTTAATAAAGGTTTATAGTTGTTTTTTATTTGTCCATAAGCAAGTTCATTTCATTCAAGTGTTAGCGATTTCCAGAAAAAGTAAGTCGTAAAAGGATAAAGGAATCGTTTAAACCTGATTTCCAAACTCTAGCAGAAGTCTTTATAGATAACGGAATCAACGCTCATTTTTGTGTGTGATAAAACCTCTTTTAAGAAAAAACAAAGATGTTCTGTTTAACGTTTCTGGGTTGGAAAGTAGATCACAATATATATATATATATACTCACGGAAAAAAGAAACTGTGCAAGGCTTTCGCATTA
>JARWCS010000004.1:1529024-1544175 GCA_034783895.1 Geukensia demissa
AAAATGATTCAGCGCCAAAAAAATCATATGCCTGATGAAGCTCTATCGTAGAGCGAAAATTTGCATTTAATTTTTTAATTTTTTATTTTTGTGTATTTTAACATCACACATAACAGTGTTGTTATGATTATTATCTCTAGACTTGTAATAATAATAATAATGATATAATTTAAAATATCTACAAATGTATAATAATAATAATAGTAATAAGGCCACCTCCAAATTTATTTCTGGTTCTTTGGATTTTTAGTGATAAAATACGCGCGAGCGAGCGAAATTTTTAATTCAGTTTTTTTTTTCTTGCAATGGCAAAATATTTGAGCGAAAAACCTCAAAAACTGGTGCGAACATAAGTTTAAAGTTTATTTCTTTCTTTTGTACATTTTAAGGAGCGAGCGAGCAAATTTTAATTTTTTATATTTATAACGATGAAAATTTCTATAAAATGGAAAAAAGTGGAGCGAGTAAAGTTTTTTTTTTTAATTTTAAACCCATAGTTTAAGGAGCGAGCGAATCCGAAGAACTATTATGATTACTATTATTATTATTATAGTTATCATTATTATTGCCGATTTTATTGTCATTTATACATTTAACCAGTAACATATAAACATATATTATGTGTTACTGATGTCTGTGGTTAATACAAGCTATATTAGTTCCTGAAGCTGCAATATTTCATGTTGGTAAAATTTGCAATTAATTTCAATAATCCTCTTTTAAAATGCACCATCTGGAATTTGTTATTGACCTATTTTTTATCTTTGATCATTAATTATCTAATTAATTAATCTTTTTGGTATGTGTAATATAGATATTATATAAACACCGTCCAAGCTGACCTGTTATGTTGACAGATTGTCGACTAAAACAACAACCATACCAAATTTTCATGGCCATAAGCTCGGTTTGAAACTTTTTAAGATGTTACTTAATTCTATTTTCGACTTTTAAAGAATAATGAGTGTCCCCTTCAGGTCATCGCATTGCTTTCATTAGTTATTGAACCCAGCTAATTATCCTTTCGTTGAGAAACTCATTACGTCCACTTCCCCGGGCGCAAGTGAGCTAAAGATATCTACCCTATTCTACCATCTGGTCAGTGTGCTGTTTCTGAGGTTTTGATGTTACACGGTCACAATTTTTTCTGAATATGGCTCGATTTGACTGAATTTTTATGATTTTAGATTAAAAGGCATTTGATTTTTCTTACATATACACTTGGTCATAACTATGGAATATTGACATTTTTTGAGTCCAAAACTCAACTTTGGAGATTTTCTTGCAGAAACTATGAGCTAGAATGCCAAAAATCCTTCAAAAATTCAAGCTACAAAAGTGTACAATTTAAGATTTTTGACCGATGGCTAGTTTTATGAGTTCTGAAACCCACATTTTTGTGAAAAATTTCAATTTTGTATTCCGGATATAATCCTTTCAAATGTTTTATTTCATCCAATTTTATTATTTAACTACCCTCTAATATCATCCTGCAAGCATTATCTGCCATTTCCTCATCAGAATTTTGCTTGACAAAGTCTAGCCATACCTATTTAAAATTTAAGGTCGAAAAAATATATACAATGAGCCGTTCTCAATCAGATGCTGCAATTGTAGTTCCGTCGAAATTCTTTCTGCATTTTGTAATGATATCAAATACAAAAAAAAAAAAACAAATGCGCTAGCCAAGGGTTTCGCTCAGTTACTCCCGCCCCTTCTAGTACTAGTAATATTGCTGTCTCAGCCTATAGTAGAAGAGAAAATATCGTATTTATTCAACTAGAAGCTAACAATTTCTGCCGTGACATTTGGGAAATTGGGCTTTATATCATTATTGCAATTTTATTCAACACAATATGTGGGGGATATTGTTAAACTAGCTCTTTGAAATTCTTGTTTAAGTATGGCATCATTCTTCTGGTTCAGGGTGGATGGTTGTCACGTCTTTATTATCTTTTCTGAATAAGTGTCGTCATCTCATTTTATTTTACAACAGAAATTATTATTCTGTGTAAAATATTACAATTAACAAGTTGTTGCCTATCGTCACAATATCACTACTGCATATTTTACGTATTTTCAGGTACAACCGAAGTAAAATGGACGCACATGGTACTTAATATTTCCATTTTTTAACACCTTTAAGTTTGCATTGTTTGATTTTTTTATGATTATTATCAAAGCTTAAATCTAGGAGAAAATTCCAAGACATTGACTTCGTTAAATTATACTCTTCTCTATCGATATGCAGTAGCTGTTCTGTTGTAATGCGGCTCCGATTGATCTTTTTGACCAATCAGAGAAGAAGTTGGCACGCGACTACATAAGGTAGAAATAACTTAAGATAATGCCAATCAAAACAATTTTGATTGGTTAAGAAAATATCCAAAACTTCTTTAGGATTTGATATAAATGTAAACGAAAAGTAAATCTCATTATAGAGTTTTAATTTTTGTTCGAATAGAGCATCTTTTCCCTTTATTCAGATAAAAATGGCTGATGAAAATAGGATTTCAGTAAACGAAGAGAGAGTTGAAAAAAGAAAAGTGGATGATTTTGCAGCTCTGTATAATCTTGACACAGCTAACAGAACTTTAACGGAATCTACCGGTAGGTCTCTAATTCACAAAATTCAATTTATTACGAAGGATAATTCATTTTATTAATTAATCTCATTTCCAATTACCCGATAATTGAAGAATTGGAATAAAATTTATTAAATAATCAGGTAGGCCAATATAGAGGGAAAGGAAATGTTATTACATACGGACAATAATTCTATTTTGTTTACAATGGTCGTAAATAACTAAATATATTTACTACTCGTTATACCAGACACGTTCGGAATATGAAATAATCTTAGAAGGGCTGATACAATTGTACTAATTTGCAGCCGATAATGTTTCGATCAAATTCCAGGTAATTTACACAAGCGTAATTCTGTTTTCTCGTAACGAAATTTTGTACTCCGGGAAAATTTCATTTGTTATGTCTGCGGCAATAAAGTTAATATATATGATTAAAGGAAGTTTCTATTAAATTACTCCAGTCTTAAACCTAATATAAAGGCAGGAAAATTTGTTTTATGCAATGTTGGTGTGGTGATATTGGCAAGTAATATAAACACATGGATTTGGATGCAAGTGGTGCCATGAAACTTTCTGCCTGGATTTTAAAGGTTTGAAAAAAAAAAAAACGGACATTCTTAATAGAGTAAGATCTCCGGTTTTTCTATTTGCCACTGTGTAAAAAATGTTGCTGTGCGACCAATAAGATAAAATAAAATAAAATGAAACTGTATGGAGATCTAATTTTAATTTGATTTAAAATATAGGATTCACTTTTTTCTAACTGCACACTATTTTTATTCATATTTTGTTCCTTTAGACAAATGTTTGGCAGAAGATTTTATAATGTTTAGGTTATTCTATGTGTGGTCATCAAATTATTTTGAAAGTTTTATGTATTCAACATTACAAATGGACGAATGAAGGGAAACTTTTTATACATTTTTATTTATATGCTAACTGAGACATTTATTTGATGCTGAAGTATTTATAACTAAATGCAAATTTCGAGCATTCTTGACAAAATATCTGTTTTCGGTATATATATATTTAACATTTCTTACGGAGATTGAATATGGTCTCTTGATATTTACCCCATCACTCCTTTAGTAAAATTGTACCCACTATTTTTTTTACTGATTGTGGTGGAGGTTGTGAGTGAAATTCTAAAAAAAACTCGTAGATTTCGTGATCGAAGATATTTGGAAAGGTGATAATTTGAGTTAAGATTTTATGCTAAACATTGGCGCTAGCCGATCGCGTGCACGTTCAGGAGATTAATAATAAGTGGGTAACAATTTTATGTTTAACAAAACCCGTAACTTTAGAAGTGCTAAAAGTAGGTGTTTAATGGAATTTTCTATTGTTGTTTGACCTTATGTTAAAAGAAAATTGTCCCGTGATTTGTCCGAAGGTGACCATCTGTTGACACCTTGATGTTAACAAGATTCAGATAAATAATTAATAGAAAATAATTGCGTAAAAAATTCTGACCTCAGTCGAGTATACCAAACACTTTCTTCACAACAAAAGTAAAACAGTTATAATGATAAAAGTGCTTTAGAGGGGGCAACATACATTCAACATTCAAAATGGAATACCACAACTTCTCAATGAATTCTGAGTATGATGGTAAATTAAACGCAAAACATTTTTTTCGAATGAATTATTATAATGTTGTATTTTTTTTCTTAATGTTATATAAATTTTATATTTTAGTACAAGAAGGAGCATTCAAAAAAATAAAACCAGAGCCTGGGAACAGTGGATCCGGATCACTACTTAGTGGTAGCACAGGAGGAAATGGTAGTCATAATCCCAACTCTTGTCCGACCCCTGCTAGAAGACGGCATCGTACAACGTTTACACAAGAACAGCTCCAAGAACTGGAATCAGCTTTTGCGAAAAGTCACTACCCGGACATATATTGCCGAGAGGAATTGGCCAGGATAACCAAGCTTAACGAGGCTAGGATACAGGTTAGTTTTCTTACAGTTAGAATATTTATTTTAAATCTATTCAGTATGTATTCTTGAAATAAACGTTGTTTCTGCAAAATTACTATCTTCAAAGGAATTCGAAGATACCAAGGGCAGACAGAAATCGTTAAGTCGGAAGACATGGACAAGACCATGGCCAACAAAATGAAACGAAATACAAACATAGAACTAATAGAAGTAATGGATTATTTTCTAATCATAAAACGTTTTTTATCAGTTCATAAATTTCTAGACTTTTGAATTTTTCGGATATATGCATGCAAATCTCGTTTATCAAACTTTATATAATATCTCCCGAAATTAATTATAAGCATTAAAAAATAGAAATTAAAATAATAATAATAATAATAATGATGATAATAATAATAATAATGATAATAATAATAATAATAATAATAATAATAATAACAACAATGAAAATAATAATAATAATAATAATAATGATGATAATAATAAAAAAAGTAAATAAAAATAAAAGACCTGGGTGACCATATCATTATAGATTGCAATATTTAATTTTGAACACCTTTAATTTTTTATTAATTTATTTTAAATGATATCTATTTCAATTACAATGTTAGATGTAAATATGTAACTTTGCTACCTCCTCTAGTTTTACCTTTTAAACAATTCTTTTTTGTGGAGCCAGATACCTCAAAAATGGTTTTTCATTTTTTCTAACTTTCCCTTTGTGGTTGCAAATATATATATTTAGATATATTTAGTTGATAGAACCTAAAATGATATACATAAATAAATTAAAAAATGCAAAAAATTTTAGTGTTTATTAATATATTAATTCGTTGAAATATAAAAACTTTATTTATATTCGTAAATAAGAAATTTATATGCCATGTTCGTTTGCACCGTAACCTGGCGATGTGAATTTTACCGAAAATATAAAAAGGGACATGTTCTAAACTCGTTCAAGTTATTTTGTATTTTTGTGGATAATTTTGTATCTGTGGATAATAATTTGTTTTTATGGATAATTTTATATTTGTAAAAATAATTTCGTAATTGTGGATAATTTTGTTTTTTTGCGGATAACTTTGTTTTTGTTGATAACTTTGTATTTGTGGATATTTTTTCAATACAAGAAATAAGTTGTAGCAGTTCTTGCTCAAGACTACACCGAAATGTCGATTTCATCATTTATTTGCACTTAAACTCCGAATTTACACGATTAAATCAACGAGCACATAAATATACATGCGTTCAGTACTATACGTAAAGCAAACATTTTGTGTCCCATTCTCAGTACCTAGAATTAATTTTACATCAATCGGTAATGATGATTCCCTCTCCAACTCATCAAAAAAAATTCTTCAAATGATGATTTTGTATATGGTCCACACAACTGAACATAATGTTACTTTTTGTTCTTATTTTATTTATTTTAATTATTTTTGTATCTTTCATGAGATTACAGCTTGAATCATCTTTTTTCATTAATGATATAAATGAATAATTAAGATAATGAACTTTCTTTAAGAAATCATAGCCAAAATAAGTTTAGAAATCAATTTGATTTTTGGAACAGATGGATTATTAGGACGAAAATTGTCGCCGCAGGCGGCATCAACTAAATACACTAAACCAAACTACAGGAATCATTATATTCACTTGAACAAGTCCGTTAGAATTCCTCAAAAGAAACAGAAAATCCTTGTATCGCGGCAATGAAAGGTCCATATGTCCCTAAGTTTTCTGCTTTTCAAAGCCGGTTTCTAAAAACATCGAGAATATGCAATAAGAAGTTAAAATCATACACAATTTTGCTGAATAAACGGAAACCTTGAATAGAGAGTAGAGAAGAACATTTAAATAATAAATAAATAAATCAGAATCTAAACGCTAGCATAGAAATATAGTTTCTGTGTTATACCTTCATCATAAATAGATTTAGAGGAGTATTTTTAAGTTATTCGTCACAAGTTACGTTTCTTATTTATTCAAACTGACATTTATTTAAGACTGTCAATTTAATTTTTTTTTAAATAAAATAAATAAATAAAAATAAATAAACGAAAACTAAATAATAAAAAACACACACACACATTATTAAAACAAAAGAAAAAAAGAAACTTATTTTCTGAATATCATAAATGAAAATATGTAACAACGGTTTTGATTATGTGAATACAGTGCAATATTGGAATATTTTTTTTTCAGTTAGGAAAATTACAATTTTAAGAGTTGTTATAAAGACTTGTACGTTTACTTTTCTTTGTCGCAATTAAAACGCTTGTATTCACTATAAACTAAACTTTGCACATTTGAACTGTCCCGTTTGTATTTTAACATAATAGCGATACACGAGGCGAGATAAATATGGTCTGATGGGACAGTTTACGTATAGTCCTACGGTAAATTCTAAATTTCACTGTCCAGGTAGCACCTAAAGTTGCAACTGAGGCATGTATAAACACCCCCCACCCCACCCTCCCCCCCAAAAAAAACAAAAAAAACAAACAACAAAACATAACCGGCTACATCCCCAATCCTAAATCTAAACCAAAACATCGAAATTCAAGCGTCTGAGACTAAACAATTATTAAAGGATTCGACTTTGATGAAAGGTGACAAATTTCGCGCGCTAGACAGGAGCATCTGATCCTACTCCTTGTTTATCAGACTTCCTGAGATTCATTCCTAATTTGACACGAATTGGCACTATTCCGAATTAGACCTCCAAATTTGACACTGATTTTGACATTAAGGATTGCACGACGGGTGTCGCGCGCGAAAGAGGCGATTCTTTCTCTTTCGGAGAACCTAACCCTACTCCTGCTTTGTAAAGGAGTTAGTGTAGTCCAAGAACTTGTACATTTTGTTTCCGTTTTTATCTTTTAGTTTGTTTCGGGTTTTGTCTTGTCTCTTTGGACTATGCACTTGATCTCTCGCAAGGGTATTCTACATTGGACTATGCACTTGATCTCTCGCAAGGGTATTCTACACTGGACTCTCGCAAGGGTATTCTACACTGGACTACATTCTTCTGTATCTGGTTAATGAAAACAATATCATACTGTGATGATCAAGTATATACAATATAAATAACACTCTAAAATTCACAGAATATGACAAAATACAAAATTACCAATGTAAAATGCACTATTTTATGCTTCTTAATTATACAAAGCGTTCTTCAAACATTTCATTCGGTCTATAACACCCTTGGATAATTTAGTCTTGTCCATTTAGAGCTTGCATGTACATAAAGTATGAGATACATAAAAATCAGCCCACGACCTTCAATGCACCACAACTTTCTAAATTGTTCGGTGAACCAAGCAGGTCGAACTCTTATATTTTTTATTCTTTTTTTCTGTTAGCACGTAGTTCTGGGTTTTTATTTTGTAGTATTAACATGCCGATGCGCAATAAACGTTCGTACTTTTGATTTCGACTTTTCGACCCGGGAGTCCAAACAAGTCGACCAGGAGTGTCGAAGTTTTAATCTGAGTTGAGACAATGGGCATTTACTTTTTTATATCTTTTTGAGATTTTACGCCTTAACTTTGTTATAACCTATTGAAACTTTAAAAATCCCAATTGTGTTATTTCTCGAATGTCTTGCAGAAGTTCTGACAATAAAGTCAAAACTTAAATAGGACTTTCAAGCGTGCAGCCATGATGTATAATTTTTATTTGATACTGTAACTAACAGGAACTGGTCTCTACATCCACACTAACCCAGTGAAAATTTGGGACGACTATCTACACTTACCCGCTGAAAGTTTCTGTGGGTAAGTTTGGATAGTAACCCCAAATAATAAAGACAAGTGTCTGTGCTGTAGCTCATATATCCATTATCGGGAATTGATCGTTTAATGTAAACCTTTTCTAAAATAAAAATTAGTAAAAGATGTACAATTCTTTAAAAGATAGTGGCCTAATTTCCTGTCAATATTAATTCCTTAATGTTCAAATAACTATACCGCTCTAGCACTGCAATATTTCAGTGCGATTTGTTATACGAAGTTGCCATTTTCTACCGTGAAAAACATTAAAACTTAGCAGTGCTGAGGGGGAAATAAAAATTGAATTTAGCAAATGAGTGAAGAACGATCAATGGCATTCTATAAGTTGGTTGTTGATGAATTTCTGCCCGTCGCTAATGCGTCGAATGTAAGATGCAAGAGACTAGTCCATTAAAGGATATGTCAATCCTTATTACGGGAACCATTCTCCAGAGACAGAAAAACTTCTTCTTAAAACCTCAAGACTCGTCCTATTATAAAACTGTAGAGCTGTGTCTCTGAACATGAAAATTCATAAGATGTAGAACACTGTTGGGCAGACTCTCATGACATTATATTGAACTGTACGTCTAAATATTCAGTTTCCCTATTAACAAAAACAACTTGCATCCTTTGTCTTGTCGAAACTTGATGCATCAGTTTTGATATTCAAACAGATAAAGAGACTTTTTTATCCAATAGCCCACTGATATTACAATTTTGGATGCTTCTTTGTTGCCTGCAATAATTAAGGCACCAACACTATAAATTTCTAAAGAAGGGGTTTGGCTTGGGTGAGGTTAGCGTTTTCAAAAAGGTTATATCCTGAAAAAAATCCGTCCTAACTCAGCCCTTTGAGAAAATAAGCTGGCTGACAAAAATCTCTTGTTTGTTCGAAAAATGGTCAATGTATATGATTGCTTTTAGAATATCCAGATTCCAATGCATGCGTAAGATAAACGTACTATATAATATTAAAAGTTCGTTTCAGACAAACAGCATCACCTCATTAAGTTCTGTCTAGATTTTATAAAAACAAAAATGTAATCAACTTTATCTAGTTATCTGAAACGGATTTATGAATGGAAAAAATTATTCGAAAATTTCTTTTGAATTTAAATTTGGTAGTAAAGAGGAAAATGTAGACAATTTTTTATTGGTATCGGAAACTGTCGGATTGACAACACAGTTGTTAGCACAAAGAACTCTAATTGCTGTCCTCAAATTCACATTCTTTATTCAACACGCATTTTAAACCTTATTGAATTATACGATTGCGGACTGTGATGATCAACTGAAAATGGCAAGCCCATTTGTAGATTTTTCTCCGATCATGCGAGCCCCATTATGTCACTATCAACCGTTTGTTTGTACTCATGCGATCACTGAATCAGATTCATCTTGCATGTAGAATAGACAAGCAAATTCTTTCAATTTTACCAATATTTAATGCATTGATGAGTGAAGAGGCAGTTCGTGTTAGCTGCCGCTACTAATTGTAATCAATTCCGCTTCTTCGATTCAAATGCTACTTGGAGAACGTAGAAAGTAATTGACAAGGAAAGTTCCTGCTTCATTAGACAGCGTAAGAGTGTTTGCCCACTCGACTCATCAGGAGCCATTTAATTTCAATTACATATTCACAATCAACACTTTCTAGCCCATACTTGATTGACCCAAAGTGGACTTTCATTTTATGATTTTGCAAATATTTTCCCCCAAAAATTACTTTCATTCTGTGATTAATATTTTCGATTAAACAAATAAACGTTTGGTGTGATTTGTGACAATGATGTTACATATCACAATTTATATTCATTGTTACTCGCGGATTTTGGACATGCATTTAATAGTTTGTTAGCTTTTTAGATTTTTGGACATACATTCAACAGTTAAGTTGTTTTATGTTAAGGTGGAAATACATATCAAAGACATACGTCTCTGGTTTAAGACTGTAATGTAGGCACTGGTTTAAGACTGTGCATAATGTAAGTACTGGTTTAAAACTGTAATGTAAACACTGGTTTAAGACTGTAATGTAAGCACTGGTTTAAGACTGTAATGTAAACACTGGTTTAAGACTGTAATGTAAACACTTTGTCACAATGTCGTATAAAGCTAAGATATCAAATCGATATTTCATTTTCAGGTATGGTTTCAAAACAGACGTGCAAAGTACAGAAAACACGAAAAACAACTGGCTAAATCCTTGTCACCCGTGATGAACCCAGCTTGTAATGGTATGATGAGAAACCTTTACCCTACCACCTCTCGGCCATATGCTGCATACTCTCCTCACAGCAATATGAATACCATGGCACGATATCCACAGATGAACTCGTCATACCCGTCTATGGCACAGTTTTCAGGAATGTCCAGCATGGCTACCTCAAACATGCCCAGTATGCCCAGACAAGTCCAGCAGTTTCCAATGTCGTCAGATTATACTCTGGTAAGTTTATTAAATTATCATCTCAATTAAAGATCTCTGTGCAAGTGCTTGATATCATAGGCATTCTTATTTAATTTCGTATTTAGAAATTCTGAAACAATTGTTTCACGATTAAAATTCAATGTGTGTTTTTAACTGTGATTCTAGTTCATAGAATTTGTTTTGAACGTATATAAAATTGAAATGCTATTTTTTATGGATTGCATTTGTTCAGGGAAGGTAGATTATTCACGAGAACCATTGTCTAAAAGTTTTCTCGGTATGTGACCCGAATATTATCTGTTTTAAGTGGTTATACATGTATCTAATTTATCATTGAATTTGACTTCACTTTACAACAAGGTATAATTGTTACATTACAGGATAACCACGAAGAAGACTGGTACAACAAAAGTCTGACAGCTTTACGTATGAACAACACACATCATCTGTCCAATCCAGTACTGCAATACCAAGCATGACTACATGGCGATAATTCAGGAAATTTTCTAGGACAAACTTGAATCGAAGTTCATTGTATCATTATAAGTGCTGATTTTGAGATCCGTGTCGTTTTCATCTTGCCATAATAGGCTAGTATAACTGGGCCGACATTCACGGTGCCATAGCCACATATTGTGTATATTATTTATTGTACATAGTACTATTTATATTCAAATCATTGGTAAAACCAAATGAATGTTATTGTTGTGGTGCGAAAAGCACAGCAAATAAAAATTATAAAATAATGCTGTTCACTTATTTTTATGTATTTATCCATTATCAAAACTATATTTGAAATCAAAAGATATTATTTTGTTAATAAAATAATATAATGTTGTATAGTTCATTGAATAAACCTATACAGACAAACAGGATCAGCCACAGGTGACAGGCAAGATTACTTTTATATTCATATATACATATAAACTCCGACACATCTGAGTATGTATACATATTAACAAGTGTGGACACAATAATGTCTTTCCCATATAAACAGCTTTGAACCCTATAAAAATGTGGACACACAAGTCTTTTTTAATATAAGTTTTTCATCCCATCAGAACATTTAATAACTGATGTGTTTCAAAAACGTAACCTTAATTATTTGAGTATTGAGAAAAGGACATAAATCTGATAAATTTTGCATAGTAACTCAACCACGAAAATACGGTCAAGGATACAAGATATATTGAATGACTGATATGCATGTTTACGAATAAAGTCAGACAGTAAAAATACTGTTGTCCTGTCATGTCATAACAAATAAAAACAAACAAACCAACAATTTTAATCCAAGTCACTGGACATAAAAAGAATTCAAGGTTAGATGATGTGTACTATAGCAGACTTGAATGTACACCTTAGAAACCATCTACAGACAAAATACAATGAGGTTGTATATGATATAATAATAGTTATTTAGAAAATAGACTTAAATATGAAAATATGTTGCAAATTTTACAAAATCACTTATGAGTAAAAACAAAGTCAAGGACATATGACATATGGCAAACTGACATATACACCTATGAATGAAATTGCACATCAAATAATGATGACCTAGATCAAGTGTCTTTGCTGACCTTATCCAAAAAACTTTACGTAAGTCAATGGACCCTGAAAAAGAGGTCAGTATCAAATAACATATTGAGGACTACCCAAAACCCACCAAGCACTAAATATAGACCAAACATTATGGGTATAGGTATTACAGTTTTGAATGTGAGAATTTATAAATCATTCATTCCTGAAAAATAAGGTCAAAGACATAAGACATGTGGCAGACTTGACATGTATTAAAAATAATGTATAGGCATATTCTGGTTCATTATATTCTGGTTCATTATTGAAGGCCGTTATGGGACCTGTAGAAGTTCAAATTCTACTATCATTTGGTGGGTGGCTGTCTCATGGACAATCATGCAACGTCTCCTATTTTTATGTACCCAATATTGTTGATCTACCATGTATAGTTACAGTGAAATGGATCTAAGCATGAAAACTTGACCTTAGTCAAAGGACCATGAAAGTTGGTCATGGAAATAAGACATATACCAGACTGACATGTATTTTCCTAATACTCAATAAGCATACCTATTATATAGATATCGTGATCTACCTTGTATAGTTTCCGAGAAATGAATCTAAGCATGAAACTTGACTTAGTCAAAGGACTGTAAAAAAATAGATTAAGGACATAACACATATGTCAGGCTGACATGTACTCCTAATACTGTGGGATCAGCTTATCAAAAAGCATCTACCTATATGCAGATTCCTCAAAAGTGATGCACCCTATAAAATTACACACATTTATTCATTTCAGTGCACATACTCGGGAGTATCCAATAACAATTGTTTAACTTCATATTGACAGGTTTTATTGTGAAATTAAGTGGTGTTAACCCCCCCCCCCCCAAAAAAAAAAAAAAAAAAAAAAACAAATTATCGAGAAATGATGAGTTATCTCTCCTATCAGACTTTTTACAGTGCATTTTTTTTAAGAAAATATTTCCATGAACAGGCCAGAAATGCAAAATAATCCTCAAATTTTCCTTGCATTCTAACTATAAAATATCAAATTCAAACAGGTGTAAGCTTTTCAAGGTTGTGTCACCTTTTGCAAGCCAGCACTAATTTTTATAGACCACTTTGGTGGTGTAATGGTAACGTGCTTGCCTCAAGTGGGTATAATTGATTACAGACTACAATGAAGTACTTTTGCTTGAGGTCTTGCTCTCATTTATGAATCACCAACTGATATTTTGCTGTAGGCACCACAGTCCAAACAGGATTCACGGACTGATATTTGCTTTAGGCTTGTCTTTCACAGTCATGATTCAGTGACTGATATATTTTCGTTAAGCTGACTGTCTTATTTCCACACAGGTCTTGATTTATTGAATGATATTTTTGATTTATGCACTGTTGTCCAAGTTGTGATTCACCTACCAATATTGTGCTTTAGGCATTGCTGCCTCAGTCATGATTCACTGACTCATATTTTTATTTACCATTAACATTGCTGTGCTGTCTTATTCCCAAAGAGGGATACATTTTGCCAGACTGTTATTTTGTTTTAGGCACTATTGTCAGTCATAAGATTTACCAACTTCTTTGCAATATTTTTGTATAAGGTCCTGTTGTCACAGTCCTTATTTACTGACTGACGTTGTTGCTTTATCACAGTCTCAGTCTTATTAATTATACAATTTATGGTGCAGTTCTAAAATAAAATAAAAAAAATAAATAAAACTCACCCAGTTTGAAACAAGAACTGTCAAGTATAATGTCATATTTAGCCGCAGCCATGATTCACTGATATTTTTACTTGAAAGAAATAAAAAAAGAGCCAACAAGAAAGTAATGCTTAAATCTCACTTAAGGCCATGAGATCAAATTTCACTTCTGTAATAGTTTGAACATTATAGCAAACATCAGTATATCATAGCTGAGAGAAAAGACAGCCACCTCAATGAAAAACACCCACTTTTTTCTCCTGTTTGGTGTCGCTGTTGTACAATAAGATTTTTGCACTGTGACATCACATTCCCGGGAAATGCCATGCACAACAGACAATTCTCAAACATGCACCAAATGATAGATTTTCCTGAGAAATCTGACATCACAAAGAAGAAATACCGATTTTGAAATAGCAACACCAATGGGAGTCATTGGTGAGTATCATTCAATTGTATCCCCTTACCCTTACTACCTTATTTATTTACAAGTTCTTCACAATAAAACCTTATACTTTTAGATATTTTTTATAAATGTAAGTAAATCCCTTTTTAAAGTACAATAAAAAATTTATACCTTCTTTTGGTGACTTTTTCATTCTGGTTTGGTGAAATGTTTGTTTGACCATACCCAACTTCTACTCAACAACTGTATACAAATATATGGCATTATAAACTTTTGAGTCCAATAATTTTAGTCTTTATTAAGCCATTGTGTCTAAAACTTTTAGGGAATTTGTAATGGTGTGATATTTAAAACAGAGGTGCTTCGCAAGCGCAGCATGATACGACCGCAGCATTTTGAAATGTGAAAGGTGAACAAAAGACCCTTTGGGTAAGTGTGGACATAGTATTTTGTTGGACACAGTAATGTTTTGGACACAGTATAGTGTTGGACACAGTAAAGTGTTTGACAAAGTAAAATGCTGGACACAGTAATATGACTGGATAAAAGATCAATTTGACTCATAACCAAATGCAAAAAACCTCATCAAAATCGGATGAAAAATAAAAATTTCTAATCTCCTGCAAAATCTTGTTTTTTTTACCCTTTGACCCCTTTTATACAAAAATCTAAAAAAGATACAAAAAAATGCTTGGAGTAACTTTTGTTGCATTTTTTATGAGGAATCATTTGGAAAAAACCCCATCAAAATCGAATTCA
>JARWCS010000004.1:1546576-1563936 GCA_034783895.1 Geukensia demissa
GTCTTTCTGGCATATATTCCAGATTTTTTCTTTTAAATATTTAAAAGAAAAAATCTGGAATATATGCCAGAAAGACATATAATATTATCATGGCGTTTTTCTCGTGCTGTTTTGAGGTCATAAAAAGCTTCTCTGTGCTGAGTTGTATGCTCTTACTTTTTGTCAGGTACTGTAATTTATGTTGGAAAGATACTGTTTACATCTCTTTTTTTTGGTAATTTGTAAAATTCCCTGATTGTTATTTTTATATTTTGCTTATTGGTGTTCATTACGTCATGAAATGCATATTTCATTTGGTCCATGAATGTAACTAGAAATTCATAAGTTTGACTGATATTCCTATTTTTGGCCCCTAGCATGTCTGATGAAGGTATATCCAGATAAGTGATTTACACACAGTTGAATTTGGCTCTTGAATGTTTGTTATATTCCTATGTAAGATGTGGATTGTGTCTTTCTGACATGTATTCCATATTCTTTCTTTTAACTATAAATGATAAAAAAACTGTTGCTTTGAAGGTTGCCCTTTGATATAATAATAGCTTGAGTTCAAGTAGTAAACTTTTACCTTTGGACTTTGCAAGGAGTAAAGTTATTTGTCAATTTTTTTCAAATTTTGGTCAGATATTATTTTTTCTATAAAGAGCCCAAATGAAAACCAAAATGTTTGATGCTGTCAAGTGTAACAGTATATCTGGTTTCAATGACTTTTATTGTAGATGTGATAAGAACCAATCCCAAGTTATTTTGTACCACAGATCAGTGGTAAAATTAGAAAGGTAAAAATCATCAGAATAAAAACAATCATCTGAAAGTCTACAGACAAACACAAGTAATGATAATGATGACAACATTGGTCCAAAGACAATGTAAAGTCACACCCATAATTTCACTTTCCTTGAAAAAAAATGACACAGAAAAATAGATTTCATTAAAAAAGTCCTGTTTTGTAGACAATAAAATGGAATTTATTCAACACCAATACACTAAAAATAATTAAGACTTAATGAAAATAAACAGACAAACATGACTTAACACAAATAAACAAAATAATTTCTTTTATTTAAAATACATTCAAAGAATCTTCTACCACCACAAATATTCATATGACAACATGGAATTATGTATAAATATCAAATACCAACAAACTTATCCTGATTTTCTTTGGTCATCAGGTATTTGGGGTGTATATAATAAATCTATTAAAATGCTATTAGATATCTCTTATAACCCTATCATATGTCTCACGAAAGTCAGTCACTGCAAAGGATAAGGTCACTTTTTGGCAAAAAAAATTTGCTTCAAAGTGAAGAAAAACATAGATAAAATCAATGAATAAACATAGTATGTAAGAAATATGTCAATGATTTTTCTATACAACTGTCTTTCACTGTGCTCAGACAGCCCATAATTGTACAATTGTCTAGTTTTCCTCAATGTTTGACAATTTTCAGTAGAGAGGAATTGCCCTTTTTAAGAAATTATTTCCAGATAACCATGTTTGTTTTCAAAATTACATTGTACAACTGTTCCAGCCTAGTTCCTACTTGTGGTTAGTATCTATGACATTTTAGCCTAGAAAGCAATGGTTAAACATCCATCATGGGACAATTTCTGAAATAAACATTGTAGTCATTTTGAGTTTTCAAAGAAGAATATGAAAAGTGCAATAACCTAAACTACTATTGGTTGTACTAGAAATCACTTGGTAATAATATACCATTGTCCTGCCTTACCATGACTTAGTATGACCCAAGAAAGCAAAAAATTCTTTCAAAATATTGATTTAAAATCAAACTTGGGTTTCTGGAAATGAGTTTTTAATCTAGAGGCTTAGAATGCTGAGTCTGTATAACTCACCTGACATTGGGTAAACAGAAACAAACATTAAATGGTCAATGTTGCCATGGTATTTATTTTACATTATAAAGAAGCTCCCATAGATTTTTTCATTAATGTATCAGCCAATCAGAAATCAGTCCATATAGCAGTAATTTGTTCTATTGGGAAAAATGAGCAAACTTTGTAAAGGCCTTGGCATAGATGCTTCCTGTAAAAATATTGTTCCATTTCAGAGTAGAATTTTTTTATGTTTCAGCCAATCAGAAACAAGAAAAATTCATGGCGGCAATGTTTTTTGTCCAATCAAGACAAAATAGGGAAACTTTGTACAGGACCTTAAATAGATGCTCCATATCAAATAATAATCCATTTGGCCAAGCTGTTTCCGAGGAGAAGATTTTTAATGTATATGCCAATCAGAAACAAGAGTCCTCCATGGCGACCATGTTTTTTTGTTGGATCTGGAGATAATGAGCAAATTTTGTAAAGAGGACCTTGCAAAGATGCTTCCTGTAAAATATTGTTCCATTAGCCAACCAGTTTCAGAGGAGAAGGTTTTTTTTACATTTCAGCCAATCAAAAACAAGAATTGTCTATAGCAGCCATGTTTTTTTGTCTGATAGGACAAAATGAGCAAACTTTGTAAAGGATTTCTAAAGATGCTTCCATTGAAATATTGCGTTTTTGGCAAAGCAGTTTCAGAGGAGAAAACTTTTTTTGTTTCAGCCGATCAGAAACTAGAATTGTCCATGGTAGCAAAGTTTTTTTGTCTGATCAGGACAAAATGAGCAGACTTTGTAAAGGACCTTGTACAAATGCTTTGTGTAAATTTTTGTTCAATTTGGCCAGAAAATTTTGTATGGGACGATGAAGATGTACAAGTTAAGGGATGGACAGCCAGACAGACGAAGGACGCCAAGTGATGATAAAAGCTCACATGACCTTTGGCCAGGTGAGCTAAAAAGGCACATTTTTATTCAGTCAAGACGTTCACAACTTGTGTAAAATATATAGATACATATTTAAATATGAAGACGGAACATGGATTAGTTCCATTTTACAAATACATGCTTTCAATCTGACCAGTTATATTTCTTCTGCAAATCTTTCATATACATGCAGTGACAAAAAATATTTATATTTTGTAAAACTTTTTTCTGATAGTAAAAATCTAAACACATCAATGGAGGAAAATTGAGGAAACTGAATTATTTGATTTTTTTTTCAATATTTATAATAATAAATAACAATACATTTTTATCTGATAACAAATGAGGGAATGTATGAGGAACAATGAGCCATTAATTATTACAGTTTATAAATAAACTCAAGAAAAAATTTCATGGGTTGACGAATACATGGCCACAATTAATGAAATATACATCACATCTCTCAGCATGTGTTATGGACATTAAAATACAAACAACAAAATAAAGTTAAATATAATGACTTAAACTGGTGGTGGTGTAAACATACATTTTCCCCCTGTTTCAAAAGCAATATAAAGAGTTCACTAAATTTTAAAGTCATCTTTCATCTGGCATTACCTTCATGAAACATGACTTCCTCAGAATAGCAATTCTTCATGATATTTGCACATACACATTATATATTTATATATTTTTAAATTTGTTGTGACTTTCAAAATATGTCATTTTCTATTGCACAGGTAAAATTAATTCTACTGCAATATATTTCTTGATTAAAAAAATAACAAAATCTAGTTCTTAAACTATCAAAGTGGAATACATGTTATGTAAATACTACAGATAATAATTATACAGAATGCCATATAAAACATTATAAAATTTCTGACATATTAAAACGTTGTATCTGGCAAAAACTGGCATTAAACTGCTATATAAACTGAAAATATCTTAGTTTTCGAACCTAAAACAGAACTTAAAAAGAGCAAAAAACATACAAATAAATATTTAGTTTCTTGAGCAATACTGTAAGAAAAATATAAAGAATGCCTAGATCTTACTACAATGGTCAAAACAAAATAGCACTCAAATTATTTCACTAAAAAGTTTAAACATTTTGTAATGGATTTCTAATGATCACTTAGTACTATAATAAGTGGTACATTTTAATATTACAAAATATAGGGAATATTCTTTGGTAAAGTCAATAAATTACAAGAAACAAATAATTGTGCCATAAGTATTCCTTTTACTAAATGACAAAAAGGGAGGTTACTCACCAAACTTGCTTGAAACAGCTAGAATATGACAATTTCTATTAATTTAAAACATCAACAACAAATAGCAAACATACAACTTTAAACTTTCAAAGATACTTTTACTTCAAGAAAATGCATTAATTGTTATATATTTTTCCAATACGCTTGATTTCTAGATTTTACTTCCTACTGAAATTTCAGGATATTTCCATTTTTTTCAAGGATTTTTCATCTTTTTCAAGGTCAGATTTTGAAATCAGCAACTTGATAAGGCTCACAATTTGTCAATATTATGCTAGAGAACGGTGATCTGTTACTTAAAGTGCAAAAAGGATCTCAATTTTAAAGACTGGTGAAAGGTACAAAAAAGGATCCAATACCCCTCAAGTTATTTAAAGAGAAACCAGTGATGGCTTTGTTTACAATTGCGACTGGTACTGTCATCAGTAAAACACATATGATTTGTTCTCAAATTTTCAGTTTTTCAAAGGGTTTTCCTCACCATGAACCAGTTCATTAAAATTTCCAGCCTTTTCCTATTTTCCAAGTAATGCGAGAACCCTGAATTCCAGACGACAGTTAAATCTTTGTATTGAATAATTTCTCTTTGTATTTTGATTGCTTTATAATTTCCAATATCTAAAAAAGGAATATAAATTTCAGAAATTAGTTTTGGCTAAGACATTGAAGGATTACTATTTAAGATCAAAATGGTTTATAATGGCCTCAAAAACTTTGCCATGAATGATGAAATATTCTAACTCTAAATATTTCTAGTAACACGGTCAATTAGTGACTTAAGATATCATTAAATCTTATATGGGATGGGAACAAAATCTAGTTTCCTAATATGGGAAGTACACCATTTTTATTGGACGAGAGCTTAATTCAAGTGTCATTTAAAATTTACTGATGAATTATATCCCACATTGGGTCACCAGAAAATTTCTCATCAACTGTCTACCTCCATTATAATAATCAAAATTTCATTGTACATGTATAATATTTGAGATTTCAATGGAGTTTTAAGTGGTACACAATTTTTATAATAATAGTAATGATGACTATAACAATCACTAGCAATTGGTGTCCAGGTCCAAAATAAAATTTAATAGGATATTTGTCTTATATTTTGTTTACCAATACTTTTTTATGTTTCAAAGCAAAATCTAAAATAAAAACAAAGTGTCACCTTAAAAAACCCAGACATTTTGGCATTTGGAGATCCAGTTTTGCAGCTTTCCCTACCCTTTCTATGTTATTTTTATGCAAAAATCTATCTTGCTTCTATAACTTTAACATGTTTTATTATGACTAAGTATGCACTAAAGTTTTAATAAAGAAAATATTAGCAAAATCCCACTTTTAAAAATTAGTTTTCATTTCGACCTGAGAATCTCCTCATGTTATATCTGAATCAGATCATAAAAATAAATGTATTCATTAAAAAGCAAATCGTAACAAATAGGACTAGAAATTTCTTAATGATAAATACATAAAAAACTTTACACCAGCAAAAATTATGTAACAATATACTAAAAACCTTTTTCACTCAAAGGAGTGTAAAGATGTCAATAGATTACTACCCTTATTCACTACAATTATGTCAGTTAGGGCTCATATGTTTATAATAGTTTAATTAGTTTCAAAACAGCTTTAGTTTTTTAAAAAGAAATAATAAAGAAAAAGAAATAATTAAGATAGTCTAACTAAATATTACAGAATTGAATTCTAGCCTGCTAAATGTTTTTGTTGAAATCAATTCCCCTTATGTTGGTGCTCCTTTTAAGGATAGCTATTAATGCTTTTTGTCTGGGTCTTCCTTGGCCTTCCGTTGTGCAGTAACAAACTCAAAGTATTCAATATAACCATCATCGTTCAAATCATCCTCCTTCATAACCATGTCTATAATGTTGATTAACTCATCATCGGTATAAACTTTGGGGGGAGTGTGGTGTTCACTGTTACCTCCTTCCTCTGAAATTATAACACATTGCAATAAAAAGGCATCAATATTTCACTTCACATGATTCAGTTATCTCAGTAAAAACTGTCTCAAAATTATCTGAATTTCATTTTAAATTTAAGTTATTATTTCTCTTGATTTTTTTATGTAATAATTTATATATATCAGATCTTAAATTAAAAATTAAAATTAGTCTACCGATAAAAGTTTCTTTTTAAGGAACGGAATGTTAAATATAAGATATAATTATTTTAGAAATGAAAATGTAAATCTCAAATGACAATGAAATAAAAATCTATCAACAATGCATGCCTACTAATAAAAGGTGGATGAATACAATTACAAATTTGTTAAATATATAAAAAGCCACCTTAACAGGAATCACTGAAATAAAATATCTCCCTAAAACATATTGAGAATGCAACAAGTATACCAAAAATAACCCCAAAATATGAAGTAGATAAAAAAAATAAACACATAAGAAAATTTTGATATTAAGAATGCAACAAAGGACAAGGAAGGAGAAAAAAAATAATGTTCACCTTATAAAAGGCCTTCAGAAGCTAAGCTAATACACATCACTTGATGTTAGGATTATATAGTAGAAAAGTTGACAGTAATCCGGGACAATAATTACCCTATCTCTCGAGAATTGTTCATGCATAACACGCTTTAAACAACCATCCCATCAGGCTTGTAAGATTGCTGGCATTTACTCAACTTGCTCACGATTGTTAATAATTAAAGAGTTACCACCTGGCAGTTTGAACTAGGAAGGCGGAGACTGGACGCCCCAAGGGTCTTCTCAATACAGAGAAGGGTTAGAACAACATCAAAGTTTTCTATCCCAGAGGTTCTAATGAATTGTGTTAAAATCAATAGCTTACACGGAACTTAATGCAACCAAATATGTTCAGGGGTTTTGATTGACTTTTATAAGGTCAAAATTTCCAATATGGCCATACAATATGACAATTAAGATAACAATTTGTCACAATTTACAATTATAAAGTATAACCACAGTGTCTAACTATGCAAATTTAAATTCTTTTTTCTTTTAATGAATAAAACTATGCACAGACCACAATTTAAATTTATTCTGCAATAAGTAGGTACCATTGAATTTATTCTTTACTGATTATATTATCACAATTTGAAGGAAAAAGTTTTTCTTTATTCTCATCAGTAAAATATCCAAATTTATTCATTTTAAGATTTGTATTTATAAAATAAAGGTTATGTTTAAAATAGCCTGTCTATAAATCCATCTATGGTTTATAAATAGGGTTATCGACAATGTGTGAAACAAAATTGGATTTCTTATTTATTCTGATATCAGGAGAAATAAATAATATATTCAATGTAAACTAAAATAAGAATTTTCTTGTATTCATTATGAACAGAATTAAATTAGCAGGTTTTTTGTTCATTATTCTCCACTGCCAGATTTTTACATATATAGTCATTTAAATCTCATAAATTCATTTCTGAGTAATGGAACTTGCATATACTGTTGTGAGACTGTTTTCATGCCCACAAATAACTCCATGACTATCACAAAACTTTTAATCATTTTAAAGAAAAAAAAAATCCCCAACTTTACATGGAAGAAGTTTCTTTTATTAATTAATTAACAGGATTGATTAGCAGGTCTTTGGTCATTATTTTCCACTGCCAGATTTTTACATATAATATTACTTTAAATCTCACAAATTCATTTCTGGGCAGATGCAAAGGAACTTAACTATACTGTCGATAAACTTGTATTCATGATCCGTTTAACTAACAAAACAAATCATTAATAATAATCGAGTTTAGTCCTACTTGAAATACTTTAAACATGAAATCTTGTTTATATGATGCTTCATGCTGGTGGAAGTGGAAGTTTACCTCTAGGAAATTGCCCCGAATTTTTTTAATTGAAATTTTAAATGTATGCAATCATTATTGTGAAAAATGTATGCAATTACTGTTATGAATCGTCAAATGATAAGAGTATGACAAGGTTTTATTAATGCAATTCTTTCATATTGTTTTCTAACTACAGCTAAATGGAAATTTTAATGACTACTGTCCTGGCATATTTTGGGGGAATAAAACAAACATTACATTAATTAATAAATTTAATGAATTGTAAGTAATATTCTGCCTTCAGGAAATTGATGCAAAAATTCTATGGAATGAACCTCTTTCTTATTATATATAGAAGTTTACCTATGGGGAATAAATATGGAAATAAGTAAAGTAAGTTCATTAAGCCCCTTATTTGGCCTCAATTTTAGACCTTGTTACACAACAATAAGTTTTGGAATTGTTTAATAACATTTTTATAACAATACAAAATTTATTTTGGAGCACCTGTCACCATTTTAACAACACAGACACATTTGTCCATGGTAACAATAAAATGTTACATTTCTCTTGAAATACCTTATTGTCAGTGGTGTTTTTTTAAATGCAGATATGAGGGTGCAAAAACCAGATATCTTTACTCAATATTTATAATTGATATATGCACTCATTATTGAAATTGACAAGAATAAATCAAATATTGTATTTACATAGTTTCTTTGCATTTTAGCATTAAAAGCAATTCTAGCTAGTTATTTTTCAAAACTGATCTAAATAAATGTTTACAGGACCGCATTTTAGAATACATATCTTTAAGATTTACAAAGACTCCTAACAAAAGAAGAACCACAAAACTGGACTACTTCATTGAGAATATATAGTTTTCATGTATGAATTAAGATGGCACTTGACTATTTCATCGACCATAATCTATGGTAAAAAAAGGTTACATTGGACTATCTTATAGTGTGTGGGAATGGTTAAAAAACATAAAAATATGCAAAAAGATTTCATAAACCAATCCTACAAACCATACATAGTGAGCAAAATAAATGAAAGTGTATATATGTCAATGGACTACAGAACAGACCAGACCATTCCAGTGGACCATACATTCTGTGTTTTCTGGACCAGAAGACCCTTGTTAAGAGATACTTACTATGTGTTTCATTATGTTTTTTGTCTAAATATAAATGTAAATCACTTTTGATATATTGTATGAAAATTCATAGAAACAATGCATCCATCATGTCCGTTCAAGTTTCCCGTTAGACACATGTATTTATTATAAATTCATAAGCATTTCATAAGAACAATTACTATAAATCCTCATACTGTTAAACTGACCAAGTGCTGAGCTACAAGTAGACTTGTTCCTTGAATCAATATTACTTAATTTCAAATTAATATCTTGGTATAAACACAATGTAGATGGGATATAAATGGCAGAAAATAGAACACTGAGGTTCTACATTAAGCCTAGACAGAAATGAACTAGATGACGATGAAATGCAGCTAGCAGACTCTCCAGCTTGCACCACCATCCCAAAACTCCAGTATTTTTACAATCTAATTAAAATTTGATCTCCACACTTGCTCCCCATTTTTCATTTGTTTTTTTCTTTTGTCACGTCGTGGGAGATCTAAGGACATCCAATCCGAGTTCACGTCATTATTTGACCTTGAGGTCAAAGGTCTACAACCTTGGTATGCGACACATCGTCTTAATATTTTCTAGCTACATACCAAATATCAAAGGCCTCAGGCAAATGATAAAAAGGTTATGGCCCGGACACGGTTTGCTGAGAAGAAGAAGAAGAAAAAGAAGAAGGAGAAGAATTTTGACAAAAACAATACGTCTCCCTTTGTTCGAAGGGGAGACATAAATATGCAATATACATATGAAAATGATGAGAAATTGGTTAAATGTTAGAGACTGCACTCCAACCACAAGGCAAACCGAGGGAATTTACAAATCTAGAGGTCTCCACAAGGCCTTTAACAAGGGTGGAATTCCACTCCTTGTGAAAAGCTCTAAACTGCCCCAAATAACTGAGGTGCTTTGCATGTGCAGCAAGTTGTCATGTAAAATGTGAACAAATAAACCTGGAGAAAGTGTGTACACAGTACTATGCTGGACACAGTAATATAACTGGATCGGTGATCATTTTGACCCCCACCCCCCAATAACCTCAAAACTGGTGTTACATTTGTGGCATTGTTTATAAGAAATGATTTGGAAAACACTGATAAAAATCAGAAGAAAAATATAAAAATTTCCATCTCATGCCAAACTGAAGTTTTCCCCAGTTTGACCTCTTTTTCCTTGAACATGGTAAGAGATAGAAATTATTCAATGACATACCCCTAAAAAGGTCTTTATGAGAACTAAAGGCTCAAAGACTGAGCCTGTTTTGCTCACCTGACTTTTGGTCAAGTAGTTTCAGAGGAGAAGATTTTTTAATGTATCAGCCAATCAGATACAAGAATCTTACATGGTTGCCATGTTTTTTGTCTGATTTGGTACAAAATGAGGAAACTTTATAAAGGTCCTTCAACAGATATTTCCATATCAAATATTAATCAATTTGGCCAAAGGTTTCAGAAAATAAAAAAAAACTTCATCTCCTGTAAAATCAGTTTTTGACCCTTTGACTCATTTTATACAAAAATCGGTAAATGCTACCAAAAAATACTTGGAGTAACTTTAGTTGCATTTTTCATTAGGAATTATTTGAGAAAAAACCCATCAAATTCAGATAAATTTTTTTTCATATATCCCCTTTTAGCTTGAAAATGGTAAAAGACAGGCCAAATCCATTGATGTACCTCTGAAAGCTTTAGGAATCAAATGAAAAAAACATAAAAATCTCCTGCAAAGCACTTTGAACCCTTTCACACAAAAATTGGTTTTTGCTACAAAAAATGCTCCAAGTAACTCTTGTTGCATTTTTCATAAGGAATCATTTGAAAAACTCCATCAAAATCGGATGAGAAATAAAAAAGTTTTAAAAGTTAAGGCTTGGCTATTTTTGAAGTACATATATCTCAATAATGGTAATAGATAGGCCATGATGCTGTTGGCTTAGTCATGGGGAAAAATCGATCAAAATTAGACAATTAATAGAAAACTTTTACGTTGGAAAATTTTAAAAATCCTCTTTTGGTCCCTCCTTAAGGTTTCTTTTACCATACAAAATTTATGAGTGGATACGTACAAAGACCTATCCTTCAGATGTGTGTTGCCTCATGATTTCCCTCATGTGTTTTTAAACCACAATCCTTATGTTTCACATTTTTGTTTTCAATTTTACACTCATTAGTACTTGTTATACTAATGAAACATGACAAGCTTCATCCATGTACCTGGCATATACTTCAAGTATAAGTTTAAGTATAACCTATCCCTTTTCGGAGAATAAATTGTATTACACAGGATTTAGTTTGGCACAAGGATCACCAGGGTTCAGTTTAAAAAAAACATCTCATATTGAGACTTTTTCAAATGTTTGAGTTTTTCCTTAAATATTGAAAATGTTGTTATTTGATTGGTCAGTGTTTAAGTTCCGGAAAAAAGTTGAGAAAATCCTGAAAATGAGATGTTCTTTGAAACTGAAACAAGAAATCTTGTCACTGAAGTTAATTTATGAATAGGAAATTTCAGCCAAATAATATTTACTATTTTATGTAATGAATCATCCAAGAATGTTGATCCAACAAGCTGATTGGTTGATTCAGTTATTGGAGACAAGGTCACATGACGCTGTCTCCGATGGGCTCTTGCAAATTACTGTTATTTATATAAGTGAAACATAAAGATTATAATAGTCAAATTAAAAGCCACCAGATTTTTTACCAGTGTTTTCATTAAGAGAAAATATTCTCTATAATTATAAGCCAGAGAATAAAGCTGTCATTCTGAGTATGGCTTGATGGAAAATTATTCCTTAATTACAATTTCTCTTTAAGAAGGTATATGTATAAACAAAATATTTATATTGTACCTAAAGCCAATTAACAATGATGGCCAAATTGCCAAAAAAAAAAAAATAAATTTCATACCTGATGTTCAAAATGAAATTCATGCTTTTAAGATCACTTAGTCTGGCAAAATAATCCTTTAAAATAAATTCTGCCTTTCAAATACTTTCTTCATCAAATTTGGATACAATTTGAAGAAAAAAAAGAGAATTTTTACACATTGTATAAGCTTACGACTACTTCATGAAAACACAAAAATAAAAGACAAACAACAACTTGTATGTTCCCTCTAATCAGCTTACCTTCAGTTACTATAAAACCAAAATATAATTAATTACAGCAAAGTAAAAACATCTACAATATCACTGTCTTAAAATAAGCCAATTTGAGTTATCTCCCTCTACATGTGAATATATATTACACTGAATGTTCTTTGAAAGTTAAACATGACAACACAGTATTTTAGACTTACCCTCATGGAAATGAGTAATTGCCTTGGTAACTTCAACACCATCCAGTTTATTATTACCATCATAATCATGGAGCTTGAAGTAATGGAATTCTAATTCATCATCAGTCATTTCCTTTTCTGGTTTGTCAACAACTTCCTTCAGATGTTCTTTAATATGCCTGTAAACAAATAAATATTCAATGATGTCATACATGCATTCAAAAGTGTTCAAAGAAGCAAAACTTGGTAATGAAAATATTATAGAAACACATGAAATAACCCCGTTGAGGAACATCAAAACATGGCCACATTTATGTAATCATTATTGATTCAGACAAATTTTTCAGTTCTCTAGAATTTTTGAAAAACTTTATACATATTAAAAAAAATTATAGTGTCAAGTAAAGGCATTTTAGTTCTAAGAATAAAAAATATTGAATACTTTCCAGGAATTTCAATTAACTTGCACTTTATTATGAATTAATGTAAACCAAAGAATAAAATGAGTTCATGACAAGAACATGTTAACAGTATCTTTGTGAGGTAAAAGCTACACACAACAGCTACTTCATGGGCAAACCAGATGGCCCAAATTGGCCCTCATAGTCCTTTTTGAAAACATATTTCCGAAGTCCGAGTTTGGTTTGAAAATAAGATTTTGTAAGAGTTGTTCCCCTTTGTGGGTAGTGCATCACATCGACGAAAGAATGAGCATGGAGAAAAACCTGACTTTCCCCTGTACTTTATCTTAAAGCATTTGCTTTCTACGACTGCCAGAAGTAGTTAAGGTATTTACGCTCCGCATTTTAATTTTTATAAACTAAAAATGAAAGCTTTAATTATTTGTCCTCGACAGAAATTGATGCATGTTTTAGCGGTGATTTCTGTGGAAACTTATACCACACTTCCCGGAAGCCGGGAACCAGAATCATGTAAATTTTTAATTTAAGAAGGAACCACGGCCTTCCGGAAATGGTTTTCAAAAAGGGCTATTAAGCAACACGCTCACTGTAAAAGTGCATGTTTAAATATATATACAACTTACAATGTACTTCACTGCAAAATTGTTTAAATTTGATTGATGTCATGTTAAAAATTATTTAAAATCGTGTAAAATGACTTCAAAACACTGCATGTATATGTATATTTAAATTAGGTACAAATAATTGCCAAACTGTGAGATAAAAACAATATTAGGAAATATTCTACACTTAACAGGTGAAATTCCACAAACGTTTACCGTGCCCCCCTTAAACAGCAACCTGAAGTATCGGAATGTTTGCTTTGCTGATTATGGGTATTTTGGTTGAATAGTACTTCAGTTGTCTGAAGTGCCCCGTTCAGTTTATGAGTACCAATACATTAAGCCTGGCATCTGTTCATAAAACAATCGCTAATTTACAGTAGCGTGCACATTACACCATTTATTTTCATGGCCTAATGTGCACGTTAATTTAACAATCGTTTTATGAAATGGCAGCCAGGACAAGATACAGTACAGTACACATAGAGAGTTTTGTATTAAAAACTCCAAAGCTGGTGTAATTTTTCTGACTTCTCAGATTTTCACCGGTGATCTCTAAGGTCACAGTAATTTTCATACAAAACTCTGTTTCACAACTAAGTTCAAATAGAAAATGTGATTCCTAGCAAATCCTACAGAAAGCTTGTTAAAAACAATTTTGACAATACCAAGGGCATAATAATTTAATTATACTTGATTAATTATATCTTAAGAAAACATAACAGCTACAATAACCATAGAAATATTTAAAAAAAATGACAAAAATTGTACTGTTTTAGTCAGTGGTTGTTACATCAAAGCAACATCGTTATTAACGCTATGGCACATGATTCTGCCAAATTCATCTTGTTATCTTGTTTTAGTCCAGACTGGTATAAAAAATTTTTATTGGAAAATTGACAATAAAAAAATTCTGATTATCTCCTTCCTTCTTTAAAAATGCACACAAGTTCACCAAATTCTAAGATTCATTGCCATGAAGGTCATCTGAACAATTTTGGTTGTGATATTTTTGTGCGATCTTTATCAAAACCTACAAAATTGTATCAAATTTTATGTCAAATCAAGTAATTTCTTAGTATTTTTACATTTAAACCAATTTCTTTTTGCCATGTGATCATTGCAGAACCAATTTAACTAAAAAAACTGTTGGATTTTCATTTTATAGACATTTTTCAATACAAACAATATACATGTAGAATAATAGATATTAGACACTTTTTATTTTTCGCCAAATTCTTGGGCCAAAAAAAGCGGCCTAACGACCCTTGTCCTTTATCAAGATGCTTGGCTTGCAGTACACACAGAGAGTTCTGTATGAACGCTCTTGTCTGACCTTGGAGTTTACTGGTGAAATTTGGAGCAAGTTGGGGAAAGTCTGATAAATTTCACCAGCTTTGGAGTTTTTAATTTTGTTTGAAGAAAATCTTGCTGAACCTCAGAGATTGCTGGTGAAAATTTGGTGAAAGTCAAAGAAGTTTCATCAGATTCAGAGTTCTATGTACAAAACTCTCATTTCTCTCAGCTTCCATTCATTACAAGTACAAAAATCTTACAGAAATTTGAAATTCAGGAAAAAATAAATATTCCTGTCATCTTGAAATGCAATGCCATGTGTGTTATATTAGAATCTCTTTGAAGATTATTGTAATGTCAAGTCATTTTCCTCATTTAGTGAGATTTACAAGGTATTTGTGAGTTGTTGATAGAGATAATCATATCACAGTGTTTAGGCCAAAGAAACAAAAAATAAGGTTTTTGCTAACAGCCTGAAAAAATACTCGTTGGGTAGATTTTTTAAAAAGAATTTCAGTCTGGTTTGAATAGTGGAAATTTGGATTTTGAAATTGAAAATTGTTATAGTACAGGTTATAACTGTACCTCTCTCATTGCTGGTTAATCATGTAAAATTTTGGACTTGGACCAAATGAGGATTTTACATGTTTGTATCTGACTTTTTACCACACATGATAAGGTTTGTCAATTACCTCCCCAAGGTCGGTGCTTCTCTCCAGGTGCTACAGTCTCCTCCACCAGTAAAACTGACCACCACGATATGACTTAAATATTGTTGAAACTGGCATTAAACCCCTAATCAAACATTTGTACCTCTCTGGTCAGTGCTGGTTAATCATGTAAAATTTTTGGACTTGGTTGTACCTCTCTTGAAAGTGCTGGTTATTCATGTAAAACTTTTGTTTTTCAGACAAAGGAAGTTTTAATTGCACCTCTCTGAACTTGGTTCTTAATTGTAAAATTTCTGGAGGAAGGTTTTAATTGTCCCTCATGGTCCATGCTGATGAATCCTGTACTAATTTTTGGACTTCAGCAGGCCAAACAAAGAAAATTTTTGGACTTAGCAGGCCAAACAAAGGTTGTAATTGTACCTCTCCGGTCAGTTCTGGTTACCAGAAATCATGTCAATGCCATAATTTAATGAGAAACGATTATTTATACTCTACAACAGGGAAAATAATTTGGATTCATCTTATCGCCAGTGATTGAACATATTGAAGTTGGAAGAGAATTCTTGTGTCAATATTAGTTAGTTTGTTTGACATTAATTTCCCATTTGTATTGTGGTGTTGAATGGAATTTGAAAAACCATCCATCTTCTTCATTAGACAAAGTGTTGGTAAAATCTTTAAGTGCTGAGGCCATACCAAAAATTGTCAATAAATTATTGGTTGTGGTTTTCTTTGTTTAGCAAGTTTTTCGTTAACTGATGTAAAAAACAAACACAAAAATATTTCCGGAAATCTTTAGTTGAATAAGTTGATGAAACTTTACATTGCTTTATATTAAAATTAAACCGTTTTGTCAAAATAAAATTATTGCAAAAAAGATTTCAGCTTATATGAAATGGTGTTAGCCTGTGTGGTGTATATGTCCTGAAAGACTGGTTGTATTCTCTGTGTTTTTGTCCTGGTGGCTGGTAAATTTTGAAAATTTGACTTAAGGCAAAGCAAATAATTAAAAAAACCAGACACGTCCTAATTGGAAATGAAGGTACAAATGTACATAGCAGCAACTATAATGGAAAGGGGAGAAAGGGGGTTGCAATGCACTCCCCAATACCTGGACAAAATTGATCATCAGTGTATCACCGATATGAGAAAAGCCACGATACAATTCTTGATTTTCCCAACTGGATTACCAATATATCGCCAATCTGGGTAAGACCACTTAACAATCCTTAGTTCTTCCAACTGGTCATCAATATGTCGCCAAACTGGGTAAGGCCACTGAATAATCAGTGATTCTCCCAACTGGATCACCAATATGTCCCCAAAGTGGGTTAGACCACTGAACAATCAGTGATTCTCCCAACTGGATCACCAATATGTCACCAAACTGGGTTAGACCACTGAACAATCCTTAAATTTTCCAAACTGGATCACCAATATGTCGCCAAACTAGGTTAGACCACTGAACAATCAGTTATTCTCCCAACTGGATCACCAATATGTCACCAAACTGGGTTAGACCACTGAACAATCAATGATTCTTCCAACTGGATCACCAATATTTTGCCAATCTGGGTTAGACCACTGAACAATCAGTTATTCTCCCAAACTGGATCACCAATATGTCACCAAACTGGGTTAGACCACTGAACAATCCTTAAATTTTCCCAACTGGATCACCCATATGTTGCCAAACTGGGTTAGACCACTGAACAATCAGTGATCACTAATATGTCACCAAACTGGGTTAGACCAATGAACAATCCTTACATTTTCCCAACTGGATCACCAATATGTCACCAAACTAGGTTAGACCACTGAACAATCAGTGATTCTCCCAACTGTATCACCAATGTGTCGCCAAACTTGGTAAGACCACTTAACAATCCTTGAATCTCCCAACTGGATCACCAATATACAGTCAAACTTGCCTTTGTGGTTACCCCTATTAAGAAGCCACTTGTTGTCTCGCCTGCGACGAAGTCGCGAAAGCGAGACATAGGTGTTACTTTCCGGCGGCGGCGGCGGCGTTAGTTTTTTTGAAAGCTCTATATCTCTGAAAGTATTAATGATAGGATGACCAAAATTAGTGT
>JARWCS010000004.1:1564036-1574085 GCA_034783895.1 Geukensia demissa
TGAAATTGTATGTAAGAGGTTTATTTATGTAGTAGATTATAAAATGAACAGAAGTAGTCCTGGCAATAACTCTGGACCTGGTGAACTGTTTAAATCGTCCTCTGTTGGAAGACCTGTTGGTAACAGACAAATTAATCGATCACCACCACGACTTCAGCATAACATTTATGGTGGAAATTTATCTACATCTCACTCGGGCAATTCAATTGAACAAGAAATTTCTCCAAATAACAGTGGAAGTTTTCGTAGCCATTTTCCAGTTTATAATGCTGCACCTCTGTACAGCTCTCAACAAATGAATATGCCTCTGTATATGAACCACACACCAACAACTAGTTTTCATAATGAACGGTTATGTTTGTCACAGCCAGTAAGTCGTAGTACTAGTCGAGCAGATAGTTTCAAAAGTAACTTGACTCAGTTACAAATACATACAAGTGACAACCATATTTCACCATATTACATGTATCACTTGCCTGGCTATAATTATAGTACATTTAATGGACAGATACAGGCCGCACAAGCATGTGACCCTGCCATTACAAGTTCACAAAACTTTGAACAGCAGTATTATAATTACCAAGGTTATGAAACAAATCTTTCTGGCTCACAGAATTTAAATCAGTTTTACCACAGCCAAGAAAGCAACCTGTCTGGTTCACAAAACAATCAGTTTTATCATGAAACAGATTTGACTGGGTCACAAAATCTTAACCAGTTTTATGATGGGTCAGACAGGACAGGTTCACAAAATCTGAACCAGTTCTTTCATGATGGGTCTGACATGACTGGTTCACAAAATCTTGGACAGTTTTATCATCAAGAATCAGAGCAGATAGGTTCTCAGAACCTTCAGTTTTATCAAGAAAGTTATTCAGGACAAATAGTGGATAGTCAAGGAAGAATTTATGTACCACAGAATGAAATGATGATTCCTGGAATGACATCATATGTAAGCCAAGGGAATATATCCAATCGGAGTAATCGGAGTAACTCTTCTTACACAGAAACAGAACAGACATTACAGGAGCAGGAAGTTCTGGCCCCACCTGCTATGTTTGCAGATCGTTCAGAATTAAATGACTCTAAACAGTCTGGAAATAGTTACACATCATTAGATAAATTACCCACAGATCAGTCAGATAATGAAGAAAAACAGGTGAGTAAAACATACTTTCTGAATACTCAGTATTTACTGGTCCCTATGCTGTTTACTAAATTTAATACATTAATTAACATTGTAATAGATGACAACATACATGTACGTAAATCTCAAGTCATTTGCATTACCACAGATTACAACAGAGAGTAACAACTTGTGATTCATTGTAACAAATGACAATAAACATTATCTTAAGGCCACAGCATTATAACAGATTAGACAAATGGTCTGGTGACCTCATTAAAAAAAACATTTACTATATTCAGAGATATTAGTGTGTTTATTTTATTATTGCAAAAAATGTAACAGGATAAAAAAAACACTTTAATCAAAATTAACTTTCAGATTTCCTCGCTGTATGTAAATGCAACATGTTAGAAATTTGATTGACTTATTATTCATTATTATCAAAAATTGAGCATGTACAACACTTATGCACGCATTTGTTTTTGAATATATAGCAAATTTATTAAAATTGTAAACATTCATTGAAGCATACATCTGATAGTTGATATCAGTCTGGGTCCTTGATTTGTCCATAAACTTGGTTGAAAAAAGGCACCATTGATTCAGCACTCATATTAAACAGTCTGATAATTTTTTAAATAGCTCATATTGAATATTATTTTAAGACATATGGACCTGTGTTATGTTTTTAAGACATTTAAAAAAATTAAATTTTCTTATAAATTAGGGTCAATAATAGGGTCTTGCAGACTATTGCTGTTGCATATTTCGTATGAATCGCAGAATCACTTAATACTCAAAATATATGTTCACTCAACAGTTTTATAACCACCTGAACCTACAAAAATAAGCATTCAATCCTTACAAATACATTTCTGACAATTCAGAATTGAGAAAGCATAATCACATAATAATTGAAAGTTTAATTGAATAAAAATGTCAGTTTCCTGAACAATTGCAAGTAGCATCAGTATCAATGTTGACATGGAAGAATGGACTCTCTTGGACTTAGTGTTTCATTTGGTTATAAAACATCAATTTCAAGTTATGTAACTGTATTTACAACAATCAAAATGTTGATATTCAATGCCATACACACTGTAATGTGTCAAATTATTGACATTAACCATATATTTCTTGAATACATTTCAGCCCACCTTGAGTACTTCGACAACAGAATTAAATTCTGGTGAAGTGTTACATCCAGAATTGGAAACCATTAGAGATGACACTCACGCCTTCTCTTTACCTCTTATGCATGGCTTGTGCAATGACAAGTCTTTATACATGCAAGTGTCAAATCCACCCAATGGAAGTATGGAATCTTATGACAATTCAACAATACGGTCCACTGATTCTCGGATATCAAGAATATCACACGAGTTTGATCCACGGCGTTTGTCAGCTGTTTATCCAAGTTCCAGTGGTGCACCAAGTATGTCACAGCGACCATTCAGTTGGCATAGTGAGAATTTTGATCTTGATTCTCACATAGCTGCCATTAATAGTCAAGCAACAGATGAAAGCCATCGGAGTGTGCCACAGAACCTTGGACATTTATTTGGGTCTTCTTCCTGGACCAATGCTATAACCTACAATGACCAATATTCATCTGAGTTTTCCCACATTGTACCTCCAACAACTGGAGGGATTAATTCTCAAACTGGTCTGCAAGAGACTGTTGGAATAGCATGAAATCAATAGCAGTGCTTTTCATACTGAACAAGCATATGGATAACATTGCTGATGTTATCAACAGGCAAAAGATGGCAAGCCTCGTTGGTCCCTTACAGAAGCTATTGGTTGACTAGTCTCAGGCAGGCCATACAAACACTAAAGCCAGCGAGTCATCAGGACTTTCCTACAACTGCCAAATTATTGTTTTTAAGACAGTTTACAGTAGTGTATAGTGTCTTCATTTCTTTAGTTCAGTAATAGGTCGTAGGTCAGGGTTCATTTAAATGTTTTCATTTAATAGACTGCCACTGCAAAGACAGCACTTTGTGTTATCCTCCTGAATACTGGGAATGAATTTACCTTGTTGTTTATACATGTACTATTCATGAACAGTATTTAAAATGGACAGAAATAAGCATTTTATTTATACAACTGGATATGCATTTGTAGATAGAAATTTATTGTTAACTTTTTACTTAGTTATCCCAGAGATATGTGATACTTTTTATATTCCATTTTAATAACTGTTATCGAATCCCTTTTTACTGGTATTTTGTACGTTTTTATCATAACGTTAATAGGATACATATAGTAAATTATATTTCATAATCTGGTTTAATATTGTTCAAATTTTAACAACTGTATCTTCAACATATTTTGTACAGTTACGGTAACACTGTGTATTTTAAATCATCAATTTTGGTTATATTTGGCACTGATTTTTGCACATAAATATAACCCAGATGCACCAACCTCTGGTATACTTACAGTAAATCTTATCTGGTATTTATTGGAGGTTATGAGGGTGGAAAGGGTGTGGCTCATTCATTGAAGGCATATTACTTTAACTCTTGGTTACGGTTGGAAAGCTTTCTTATCATTGAAAGCAGTAAATTCAGTCTTCCATATAGCTAAATGAGGAAAATCATCATATTTTTTTGTTGGGGTGGGGGGGGTGTTTAAATTAAAGGGAGGTGCTTTTTCATTTATTACAAGTGCAAAAATATTTAAAAAATGATAAAAATTGAAGTACTTATATGTAAAAAATTTGATATTTGTTTATTTTTTGGTAAGATGTGAATTGATATTAAAGCAGAGGTGTGATAAGGTCCATTTCTGACCCATACAATCAACAGAACTCAAAACCTTTAATTTCTTTTATAAGTTCTTTAGGGTAAAACATCAACTTTTTTCAGTTTGACATTATAAATACATTAAGATTGGCATATTGATGAAAAATGGCATTTAATTTACAAGTAGTTTTCATAAGCCACTTCCATTTTTCTCTATTTTTGGTAAAGTTGTGTTTTAAGGAATGATATTATTCAAATAATTAGAACTGGTGGATTCAGAAGGATAGAAGGCCCCTCCTTTTCAAATTTCATAATTAAAGCTTCATGTATATTAGAAAAGTTTCACATGATATTTAGTTTATGAAAGCAACCCTGAATGGCAGAAAATAGAAATAATCATGTCCTCAAAATATTTTCTCTTATTTTAGTGACTGTTATGCTAGACAAGTGCAGTTGAACTTTGTAAGGGCAAACTTAAAGGGACAGTGGTGATTTGTCCTAGCGAGGTTCGACTGTATTTGTATAGCTTGATGGCTCAGCTTACTTAAATAAACATTTGTGTCAATTCTTCCAACACTTTTCACACCTTTTATTTTCTGGCTTGGGTATCCAAAAGTTGGACACATGCACAGATATGAAGTTCAAGTTTCTGATGGTAAATTGAACTATTTTATTATTTAAGGGACCAAATTAATAGTTAAACTGTTTGAGCTAGCGATATTCGTGCCACTGATCTACTGACGTTTATTTTATATAGAATAACGAAAATTGTCAGGACTTTGACATTAGTTTGAGTCATCCATGGTGTTCGAACCATCGAAGTTCAAGCTACAGAGATTCTTACTGAGTACCTATTAACATAATTAAGTAACACCCTGAAAAATTCTTATTCCCTCTTCCTTATTTTACATTGTTATTACTATTAACTATGTTGAAGAAAAACCAGCAAAGATATCAATTATAGACAACATCTGGCATACAGTTCAATATCACTGGATATATATATGACATCCCTTATCATTCAAGTCAATATCAGCCTAAAAGCTTGCTTGAGGGCTAATATGGTTCTGAAGGCTGGTATTTTATGTGATATGTGTCTTGCATGCCAAAATATCCAAATTTATCACCACACACAATGTTATTGAGCTTTTAGCACTTATCAGGTCACACTCCAAGAGCTGCACATCACTAATGGAATTCTTTTTATACCCAAAGTTACTAAAATAACAGATAAATTGCTGTAAAATATCCATACTGTTCCTTGCATTGTCATATCTTTAAATTAAATGTAACAAGAACTGTGCAACTGTGCTGTGAAACTTAAAATATCCCAAATTTTGTTCTTTCCTTTTTGTAATAGCACAATTTTGGAAGGGTGGCCAAGATATAATGTTGTCCAAAAAGATCACCAAATTTTTGCAATATCTGTTAACTGTTAAGGTTTAATGAACGTTTATTTAGCACTACTTTCACATGCTTTCCAAGTTTTGCATTAGTGGATTAACACCTTAAACAATTTAACTAGAGGCAAATCTAAATAACTTCAGTATTTTGTACTGGTATATTAGAAATAGCTCAACTGTAAGCCAAGAATACATTTGATTGTTTTTAAATAGGCATCCACCATTTGACTTTTAGGGACCTGTGATTTGTGTCTCAGCCATATTTTTTTTCAGTTAAACAAGCAAAAAAAAATTTTAATACATTTTATACAAGAAAATTTCGTCAGCCAAATGATTTCTTTCATAGGGGCAAATGTTGGACTAGATTTTTTTTCAGGGTCCAACTAGGGGAGATAAATTTTTACCCCAAAATAAGGACAGGAAATTTTCTTTCAAAAATTCCCAGCACAAAATCAAATCAAATAATGTAAAAAAAAGGATTTATAAAACCATATATTTCACTGTTAGTCATGTGACTTTTTTTCTCTCTGTACAGTAAATACACATATCATTTATTGGTTGGTTGTATCAGTTATATATTTAGGCATATCATGGAGATATTTATAGCCTAGTGCAATAATTATGTAAATATTCAGCATTGCTCAGGGTGACAATGGTGCCTGTATTTGTTGTATTTCCTGTTTAGATAATTTATATACCAATGACGGTAACCTCTATAAATCAAGTTATATTCCTAGGATGGTGAACTTTATAATATAGCATTACAAATGCATCTTCACACATTAAAAGGACAAGTTTTATCAGAAGCATAAATTGCTTGACTCAAAGTTAATTATTGAAAAAATGCATTATTAAGACTATTGATGGAGCCTGTCCAAAAGAGATCATGTATATTTATTGTTTGTAAAAGGCTTTAATCTTTAAAGGTCATATGTTGTCTAAATAAATTTTGCACACTTTTCCTTTACAATCAGTAAAAACTGTTAATTTAATTTAAATATAAGATATTGAAATGAAAAAAAACACCAGGTTTTTTAACTTTTTGATCAAGCACCGATAAAATATTTTCAAAAATTTTAAGCATTTTCAGAAATTAAAAAAAAACTTTCTTCAAGACCTTATTTAAGTCAAATGTCGTATGGGTTTGTTTATTTTGGTAGGTGTCAGAGGATCCTAAACTGTGTTGTTTTAAAATTTTCCATTAATAAGTTTGTTAAATATGCCTTTTGTTGGATACTCAAGAAAGTTTCAATATAAACAGAAATATAAGTAAAACATATTTATAGGTTTGTGTGCTCATTTATAAAAAAATCTGGTGGGGAAATGGGTCAGCCATTCTTGTAAAGTAGGTTTTTTTTTGGACATTTTCTTCCTTTCAAAAGGACTTTTTAACAAGTTAACAAAATGATTAACTTAATAAAATAATGAATTGAAAATTAGGGTCTTTGGGCAAAAAATGTTACTGCTTTGAAATGGATAAAACAAAAGAGGAATGAAAATCTTAAAAATCTCAAAATAAGGGAAGCGAACCCCTGCTTTGACTGTAACCATGACAATAATCTTAAAACCTGTAAAGCAAACAACCTGATTTGACTGTAACCATGAAAAATTGATATCCAGAAAAATAACCATAGTAATCTTCATATGTTCTAATGGAATATAGAATGAAATAACTGAATATTTTGCTATTTTTATAAAAATTGCTATTTTGATTATTTTATCGGGTGGAATCTGATGGCACTTGTTATATTGTGCACGCCATCTTGTCGAGGTTACTGGGTACTGTGATGTATACAATGTTGATATTAGAGATCTGTGTGTTCATTCCATTATATCATTTGTAGAGTTTTATATCTTCATCATGTTAAATTTTATATTGAAATATTTTCATATGTATAGTCTCCAATAATAAAGATTGATATTTCTTTATTGTGAGTTTTTTATTGGACGTAGAAGGTTAATAGTATTCATAAATTAACATTCAGGAAATCTACATTATATGCTTATTGAACATCCTTTGAAAATTATTGAGAAAGTAGTGGGTTCAGTATGATCCGTTTTTGGCCCTAAAAATTAAGAGATTTTCAAATTGACACAACATACCCTCAATCAAAATAAGAACAATTGTTGCTTTTTAAAAATCAGATATAGTTTTGCATTTAAGTGCACATGTGCTAACTGATGCCATCATTATATGAGATAAATTCAAAATATTTTGAAAATTTCACTATTTTGGAAAAATTTTATATGGTTTCATTAGAATTAGTAATGGCCGCATTCATGTTCATTTACAATATTAACATATATGCTGTAACTAACAAATATACATAGCATTTAAAAATTTAGTCTAAACACGGGTGCAGCCACTCCTATCGGAGCCAAAAACTAGATAAAACCGGAGGTGCAGCCACCGCCTGCAAAGTTCGCCTCGTCATCCCCAGCTTGTCGTATTCCGCTATTTGAATCAAAGTTGACTTTGCGTGAAAACTTGTTATGCAAACATAACAGTCTGAGAGTCTTTTTTAAAAGTCTAGTTACAGCTTGTCTTGTGAATAATTTTGGAACTTTATGAAATTAAAATTATATATTTGAAATGTATGTATTTTAACTAATTAAACTTGTAAAATCTGCACATCAACCTGCATGATGGTAGGCCACACAGTATGTGAGGAAACGAGTCGGACGAAAAAAGTAACCGAAGTCAATGATGCATGAAATGTGGGTCAAAGTAGAGGCAAACTAAAAATACTTAAAGAATTTATCATACCAAACATGCCATCCAACAGAGCTTTACTGGTAACTCCTGTGTATTTCTGCACACTTCTGTCAGATTTGGTTATTTTTTATATAAATGAATCTCGCATTATTTTGTCTGGCTTGGAAATCTTCTCTGTTATAGTATTATATCTTTGTTCAAAAGAACACATGTCAGCCATTGTGATTTCTGTTTGTGAAAATTGGTCCACAAGCTGTGGTGGCTCTCTCTTTGATAGGCATGAATACCTATGGTCTTCATTAACAACTGAAATAAACAAATAATTGCAATTTTTAAGGAATCTGAAAATGATCATAATTATTGATAACCCACAACAGTAACTATATATCATAATTACATGTAGCAGAAGAAATCATAACAATGCATATATACATAAAATTTATGATACATAGAAAAAGGGGGATATGGTCAGAGCTTCATATAAGCTGCATTTTGGGGTAATTACCCAATCAAAATTAACAAAAACCCAATTAATTTAGCTGTTGGTGTGTTTTGAAACTCTATTGAATTAACAATTACCCTACATGTATATATTGACAACTACTCAAAAAGGACTGTTCTGAAGTGGGTTGATTCTGCAAGTCAAGACTGATAATAAATGCATTAAAGACAAGTTACTGTTCAAGCTCTATATTATAACATTTGAAAAGTTTATAAGAAATCTATTTTTTTTCAAGTTAATATTCTGTTTGTTCAATTTACAAGTATTGTATACTTAATTGTTAAATGATTATGGAAATTACCCAATAGTTTCATTAACTTGGGAGTTAAAAACCCAAAAAGTGGCCAAATGAGGTGGTGAAGTTAAATCTATAAAGCAATTACCAATTCATCACCCAATTGATTGAGAAAAATAGTGAGTAATTTACCCAATACATAAAATCTTATCTGGAGCTATGTATGGTGTAAATATTCATGACACAAAAAATCTCATATATACAAGCCAATTCCAAGCCAAGGAATAGCGCTTTGATTGCTGTTCTGCATCTCAAAGTCCCAGTGAGGCCTTCAACACGGAGCAAAAACTCGTACATGTACATCACAGTAAGTTTAAGACAGCCCCTAGCACCAGTTTGAGCAGAATTCTTTGCTAGATGTCAACGACATGACATTTTCTATATATGTACAATGTATAATAAAGGAAATCTTTAAGATTGAATTTTAAGTCCCAATTTCAATATTTACCTTTAACATGTTTAACATGAACATCATGGTGTTGTTCAACTGGAGGTGGAATTGGAACACATGTTTAAAGAGGGGTCGATTTTACTTCCTCTGTTCTCACAACTGGGGGAACATCTTTGATTGATTGATTGATTGATTGCTGCTTAACGCCACGTCGGCAATATCCCAGCCATATCATCGCGGGAACATACGGAACATCTTTGAAAAAAACCCACAACAGCATTTGAACAAACATCATGGTTTCCATCCTCAGTGATACATGAAATATGATGATCTGTATCTGTATCAACATCCTAAAAAAATCAATCACAAACTGATATGCAATTATAAACTAGGGTGCTTCGCAAGTGCAAGTACTGCATAATCTACCTAATTGAAATTCTTGTAATTATTTTTTTTTCTTTACTACACATGGTTTAGACTATCATAAAAATTTGGTTGTGCATTCCAAATTTTGACCACCTATGTCAAACAGTTTCAGAAAGATTATTAATATTGACCTTTAAAAAAAGTTGAGTGCTGCCACTTCCAGGGAGTTAGACCTACATATGAATGTCAATTGTTGAGATGTTAATTTAATAAAATAACATGGATATCACAGGAAAAAGGAAGTTTTTATCTGTTCCCTTTCCCTGTTTCATTTGTAATTTACCTTGAGGAATAGCAAAAACAGCATCATTCCATAATACGACCATAAATTTTCGTGGTCGCATAAAGAAAGACTTATTATATAAACTTAATCATTCCACCATAAACAGTCTTGACAGTTCTTCAAGGTCAAATAACATATAGCAGATTACACTCTT
>JARWCS010000004.1:1574185-1591195 GCA_034783895.1 Geukensia demissa
TTATTATTACTCTGAATGTTTACTTCATTGTCAATCAAAGTGAGAAACCCCGCCCATTAATTATCACCTGATTTTTCAAAGACCACCTTTGACAGGCATATTGCATGGATAAGCGTGTAATATGCTTTCGCATATTATATTAACACATATTGTCCTTTGTAAAAGTAGTAGAATTGAAATTCTAATGAAAGATTCCTACATGAAGAGTAATAATATGACATAACAAGTCACAATCATCACATAACTCATGTCTCAAAACAAGGTTGTCCTTATATCTTGGGGCAATATCTAAATACAGGGCTTTATATAATGCATAAGGTGTATGCTCTACTGTTTTTGTTCATGGAATACGTGTCGGGAAGATAGTGGTCTATTTTTCTTTTCGTTCTTTATTTGAATATTGATCTTCATGTTTGGCAATTGACGCCGTCACAAACACGGCAACGTTTGATTTGATTTTTTCACTGTCTGGAAATTTAATGATGTTTGACTATTGTAGTTCTAACTTGGACTTCCAATGTTTTGGCCCCTAGTGTATCTGATGAAGGTTAATCCAGAAAAGCGTTTTGTACGCAGATATATTATAAATTTAAATAAAGAATGGATTGCTGTCTTTCCGGCATTTATTTCATATCCTTTATTTTTATAATGAAAACTACATGAAATATACTGTAGGAATCACCTTCCTATCTTTTTGTCTTCGATAATGGACATATATATATAGCCACACCATAAGGCAAGATGTAAAGGCCCCAAAAATTAATGTGATGATATTCAAATGTAAAGATAATTGGCCATATTTTGAAAGCTGTAGTGCTTTACATGTAGTTAAACTAGGCTTTTGAGTACTGTATTAGTTATAACCATATGTAAGTTGTAGATTGTGTTGATTGATTGTTGTTTAATGTCCTGCGGCAAATATTTCATGCATAGTCCATGTATTCAGGACAAGAACAAGTTATCAAACAAAAAAATTGTAAAAGGGGCTAGCTGGAGGTTAGGCTGGGGAATTTAATAGCCACAGGATGCCAAATTGTCATTGTTTGGGTAGGGGCAGGAAATTTAGCCTAAGTAACTGGTCACCTATGGACCACTTATTACAAGCTGTTGAAAAGGGAGATGTGGGTTGTGTCTCTCAGCCATAGATTTCATATTCTTTCTTATAAATATACCTACCAACAATCAGAAGTGTCTGTGTCTGTACTTTGTATTGATCTATAGGCATACTGTCATTATTTAAACTGGTTCCCACAATTTTACCACCAGAATTTTTAAAGTCCTAGCCAAAATAATATCAGGAATTAGAAACATCAGAATTTAAAAGATCAGTTTTGAGTAGCATTCAATAAAAAATGTAACAAATTATGTGGCACATAATATGTGATTAATAATAATTAATTAATAATTATTTTTTTCTTATTGTGCATATTATTGCTATTGTTGTTAATGTTTTTTATCAGAGACATTAAGTTTTCTGCTCGTGTTACTTTTCCTTTTAGAGCTTTTTTTTTATTTCAGTCTAACAATAAGATATCAACTGTGTAATATCCATATATTTTGTAATCTATTTTACAGCTATGAATTTATGGAAAATAATTCATTAAAATTCAGAATCATTCTTAATCATGTCAATTTAAGAAAGGTGTATGTTTTCATTTTATTAGTTAATACATTACTAAACTGAATTTCCCAGCAAAATATGTCCATAAATAAAAATAGTTTTCTTAAGGGCTTTATGTTGAATTTGTTAATTTCAAGCTTACTTTCACGTAGGAGGCAATCAACAGTCAGAAAGGCAAGTTATTTACTATGATGGTATTTTTGTCATTTTAAAACGGTTTATTCACATTTCTCCAACATTTATAAAATTAATTACCTTGGACTAAAACAACATAGGGGATTATGAGGCCTTTTAAAGGGTGTGTTCACGATTATCCAACACAAAAAATGTTTAATTATAAGCAGGCTTTTGAAGTGGATATTTCTATATAGCTGGTGTCTATTCTGTTCATGTATATACATTTTTGATGTGTATATAGCTCTACCATTAGAAATATGATTAATAAACACAAAATTTAATTAAAATAGTTTATGCCATACCATATTTAGTTAATTAAAAGCAATACAAAAATATTAAATGATTTTAGCATTGACAAATATATAAAAGATATTGCAAATGACATATAGTACAATTATAGATCTCTGCTATTGCATTGCTATTTCAAAAATATAAATACAACAAAGTAAACTAATAGTTGTTGTTGCACTTTCTAAGATATTACATTGCATGTAGATTGCTCGCAAAGTTCGAATCTGATGCAAAATTAAGCCAAGTCTGCATACTCCTAAACTTTCGAGAATTGGTGTTTCACTATTAATGAAATTAATAATACACAGACAATTCTTTTCTCGCAGTTGTGCAACGATTTTAAACTATTTTGTCAAATTTTATGAATTTTTGTCAAAGATATTCAAGTGACTAAATGCTTTGATTTGAATTTCCGAAGATGATTTTTGGATTATGAATAAACATATCCCACAAAAATTTCTTTTTCCTCTGTTGTGTGGACATTGTTAATCATTTATATTCATCAGCAAGTAGCTAAAAAAATTATATGCTTACTGTGTGATTTATATAAATAATCAACCATATAAATCTATCATTGATTCCATCCCAAATACTTTGTGTTCTTCATTTGTTTATTCAATATTATCAGAAAGTGTAGAGATTTGGGTTTCAGAAACTAGTTCTTGACAAAAACTTCTACTTTATATTCAGATATGGCGAACCAGATTTTAAATAAAAAATCCAATCCATCAATTATGCTGGGTATATATATATTCCTCTCAAAACATTTTTCTTCCTCAATCATAGTGAATTGGCCTGATCTTTTCTGCAGTTACAAATATACTATGTTTGAAGTTACGGACATCTTTCAGTAAAATAGGCCATTTGATAAAAATGATAACTTAAATATTCTATGAATTTTTGAAATAGGGAAATGCTTTAAAAATATTAACATAAAAACTTAATATCTTTCTTATTACAGGTAAATAGTCAGTTGCCAACCCTCTTGTTGGCCCCGTAATCCCTTACCTTGATTAGATGTTAATTAAACTAATTATTAAATGTTGGAGAAACGTGAACACACCTTTTAAAACATATAATGAGTTTGTTTACACCTGGCACAAATTAATTGATAGATGTCAAGGTGAAAATCAATGGTTAATATGGAATTGCCAGTTTAGTACATTTGACCTTGCATTAAAACTCCATTTTAATTTAAAACAGAGACCACACACGAACCGAAAACAGCTTTTGTAAATAGAGCAGGAACGATTTATATTGTTTTCATCAAGATGTTTGTTGGTGTATGCAAATGTATCTATATATGGTATCATCATGTGACAGTAAGCCAGGTTTGGCTCTAAATTTCAGTGACTTACTTCTTGATTGTAATGACTACAAAATTATCATTAAATGCTATGGACAACTTTTTTGTTACTTGAGTATTTTTATTTAAATTTTCTGTCCTGATATGTATTCATTAATATATATCATTATAAAAATGGAATAATCAATATCCCTATTTTCACAGTGATCAAACAGACTATATGTTTTCATTGTGGAAAGGCCTCGAAAAAACACACATTAATTCCAGCTAATTTTTACATATACAGTCGAACCTAGTTGTGTCGAACTCGGCTGTCTCGATATCTCGGATAACTCGAGGTATTTGCTTGGTCCTGGCAAAATCCCATTGAATCCATGTAGTTTTACCTCTGATGACTGGAACTCGGTCGAATCGAAATCTCGGTTAACTCGAGTACAAACAGAAGACCCTTCACATTAAAGTCAGTGTTAATTTACACGCTTGTGTCGAAGTTCGAGGTTGAGAAATATCTATATGCTGAAATATATTTTTATTTGCAATGAAATAAATCTAATGGCCTTTGCTAGAAAAGGTGATTTCCTGTACTAATTAATATGTTTGTACACAACGGTAAGTGGCTTCGAAATTCAACCTGTTGACAATTTTTGTGTTTGATTATGCTTGGCCAAGCAAACACGATGTGGTCAGTTTTTTTTTATCTGAGTTTATTACCGACACGAATTCAAATGACCCAAGCCTTTAACAGGGGGTGATTGGGACTGATTAAAGCTAAATTTTCTTTAACATCATTAAATGTGAATTCTGTTCACAATTTTTTTCTAAAACACTCAGTAATGACGTATCAGGAATCGTTTCTTTTCGCTAGTGCTGTGACATTCCATTCCGTAATTTATATGAATTTACCTGTGTAAATATTTGTGTATATTGTTTACGATGAAACTTGCAAATGTATGTTTTGCTTTCAATTTAATGTTATATTTAGTAATTTTTTTTCAAGTTTTCTATTTAATTTGTAATAACAAATTCTTGCACGAACAATCAGGAGCAATATACATAGTATACGTAACGTATATTAACCGACAATGTGCCGCTACCTACATATGAAAAGATATGATGCCATACCCGACCTCTGATGAGTCAAACCTCGGATAAGTCGAACATATTCCGGAGGTCACTGCGACTTTGAATTAACGAGATTCGACTGTAATTAGTTGTTGTTTGGTGTTTAAATCACAGGTTCTGTCGACTAATTTAAGTTGATATTTTATACTGAAAGCACAACAGTGGGTCATAGTACTATCCATTTGGCTCAGCTTGGATACTTCAGTTCTGAATGATAACCATTTTACTAGAATAATTATATGGGCATTAAAAAATTTAATGTTATAAACTAAATTTTGGAGTTTTAGAAATTTAATTAATCTAAAGTTTGCTTTAATATTCAATCAATGTTTGATATGTGTGGAAAAACAAAACCATGAGTTAAAATTAATTTCGTTAATAATTCACAATAACTTCATTTTGAAACTGTAATTTTTGTTCTATCTAAAATGTTATCTATCTAGCAGGGATAAATTAAATGTGAGCTTGGTCACAAAAATCGAGTACGGTATACTTTGTCCCACTGTTGTAAATAAAAACTACCCATATAAAATTATATATTTAGCAACAAAATCTAATATGAGTATTGCACTATCCCAGGTAATATAAATCTGACCAACATATTATGCTTATTCTACACTAAAACAAGTTATACATTCTCCATAGTTATATATTATATACACAGACATTTGTAACATCAGATCATTTCTTTCAAAACATTAACAACTTCTTGTTAAAATAATGTACAAGAATGTCATATATTACGGGCTGCAGATCTAGATTTACAAGAAGTCTATATTTTTCATTATATTAGGATGTTAAATTTCGAATCAGAATGTATTTTAGGCAAATGAAACTGAATCATTCATTTCCCCAAAAATGTCTTTAAAATTTCAAAATTAAAAATTCTTGAAGATCAATAATCAAACCTTACGTACACAGATATGTGTCAAAACTAAATAGAAATTACACCAACAGAAAAATGAAGTTATATTGTATGATATTCTAGAATTTTAACTGTTTTACCTAACACAACCCTGAAGCCATTGTTGGCTCAAATAAAATCCCCCAAGGTGTAATGGTAATTTTTTCGACTGAATTTCAGGTTTAAAATCATCAACTGTCTAGTTAATATATTATATAGGAAATATTTCACCATGATCAAAAATTGCAAAAAAATGTTCAACAATATATGAAAATTTTCAAAATGAAATGACAGACTTTACAGATGAAATTGCAAGACATGTTCAATTTTCAATTAAGTGTTTGACAAATTAAGTTTGGTGGACATTAGTTATCGACATGACCTCTGTCAAATAGAATAACCTTAATGCCATTTGAAGATGAAATGAGAAAATTGTTAAAAGTTAACTTATGATAATAAAACCAGGTGTGTTGTTCATCACTATCGTAAGGTGTAATTAATTTATCAAACTATATTTCTGTACATTACACATTTTGTCCTTGCAGATCTTCAGAGAATAAAGATAATTTATTCAGTAACAGAGAAACTGTAAAGAAATGCTTTCTGAGTCTAACATTTCTACCCATTTCTAGACTTTGTACAATTAAACTTGATATACCTAAACACAGTGTATATGATGTTATTATCACTGCCATCCCATCAAGACATCAGATGTAATAATTTGATATATTAGGGGTCTCATCTTGAAAACAATAGAAAATGTTTTAAAGTGCATATATCATGTAAATGGTAACCTGATCTATATTTTCATAACACATAAGCGTTCTGAGTGGTCATGCGTTCAAGGTAGTAGATTTGAACTTTCATTTTATTTTTGTAACCTATGACCAGTAGTGAGAGTTCAACCTGGCTTTGTACCATACAAATAGGGTGCACCCAAATCACAATGTATGTCTTGAGAAACATGTAGTCCTGTTATATTTTGACTGTTATTTGTTTTTCCGTTTTCTTAATTTCCAAATTAATGGTTCATTTAAATATCATCACAATTTAATTTTGGGTTTGTTTTTTTTTTTAATACCGATTGCCTAGGGGTGTGAATATTTGTCCATTATTGAAGGCCTAAAGGTAACCTGTAGATGTAATTTATACATTTTGGATGGCTGTCTCATAGACAATCATAAAACCTCTCCTTGTTCTATAATTATTAAATACCTGCTGTTGGTTCTGTTCAGGTACATTGGCTTCCTCAACCAATTAAACTGACTTGGGATATGAATGAAATATTGTTACCTCAAACAAACAAGCATAACAAATATATACACAACTTGGCCAAAAAACAACAAGTCGAAAAGATTGTTATGTCAGAAGTAGGAATGAGCTATGAACAAAAAGTCAATCTACTGATAAATGAGATGAGACATGTTTGTTTACAATAAAAGGATGAATGAATGACTAGTTACAGGGCACCATTACTGTGTGTGGATTTCATTCTAACGTCAGATTTATCTTACCCAGGCAAACATCCTGAATATTAACAGCTAATAAATAGAGCTGTTAATATTGATGTTTTGACTTCTACTATACAGAACAAAAATACACTGTATATAATTAAATAACATTCACTTTTTATCTTTTTTTTACAAATACACTTTTAGTACAAATAATACAAATAATATATAACAAATAACAAAAATATCTTTGTTCTTAAAATAGCTTCCAATAAACTTAATTAAAATTCTTTGATTTTAATAATAGCAGTTAAATACAAAATATAACTGTACATATCACAATTCAGTTCAGATCAACTCTGAAAAAATGATTTAATCATGGTAACAGTGATGTAAAATTTGTTGTAAGATATATTCCAACCCAAAATATCAAATGCAAAAGCTTTATATATTATCTAACAACTAAAATATTTGTACTATGTTATATTATTTTAAAATTTTGATCCCACTTTATATTATCCATCAACTAAAATATTTGTACTATGTTATATAATTTTAAAATTTTGATCCCACTTCAAATTGCTAATTTTCATCTTACTGTTACTTAATCGCTTTTAAACTTAATTTACTTCACTAGTTTCAATTACTTGAATTTACACGTATTGTACCACGACATACCATGTGACAAGTAGTATGACCTTTGGTAACAGTGCTATGAAGACGAAATATAACACATTTTATAAAATATCACATCACAAGTCATTATAAAACTATTTTTTAGAATTCCAAGTTGTCCTGCATCTGGTTTTGTTCAGTAAAGCACATCATTATCGGGGAAGTTAAATTTAAGGTCATGCAGTAAAGGTCTTGTGCTGTCTTGACTTTGGCCATCAACATCAATATCAAGCAGTGTTGTCTGATGGGATATGTGCGGTGGGGTGTGACCAGGTGATAAACTTGATCTTGTAGAGAAATATGGCGTAGTATCGGAACTAGAAACAATATCCCCTGAACTTTGAGGAGAATCTTTTTTCCCGTTAAACATTGGTTGTGTAGCAGAATATCGTGTTAATGTAGGTCTATTTCGAGGTCCAACATCAAGAGTTTTTGGTCTTTCTGGTGTTTCTTCGTTTAATTTTCTTCGTGGAGGTATAGGGGGAGGTGGATCACTATGCTCTTGCTGACGCTTAGAATAATCTGAAGTCCTGGAATTTTGTTGTGCACCCTGATCATATGATGAATTTGAGGTATTTATAAATGACAAGTTTTTGGCATCACGTAAAACATCGTCCTCAAACGTCACTGAATGCCTATTTTTGGAAGTTTTAGTTGTATCATAATTACTGCTATTTGATGTCTGACGTTGTAAAACATTATGATTTCTTTCAGGAACTGGAGAGTCATTTTCACTGCCATACAATGATGAACGTTTTACAGTGGTCTGTGAAGTCAGTGTACTTGTAGACTGTTGAGTTGAAGGAGTCCCACTGTCCATTGCAAACTCTGAGAACTGCAGAGGCAAGTCATCAAAATTTAAACTGGGTCTTCGTTTCACTTGATATCCATGATATGTATTGTGTGGATATCCCGCAGTGGAGGTAAAACGGTAGGCAGCTGCATCATCTGACTCAATAAAGGAGTCTCGTACTGCCTGGTTGTAAGCATCTCTCCTAATTCCTATGTATGCTTCTCTTTTACGTCTTGTAACTTTAGTGTCATCTTTTGCAACAGGTACACGAACATCATGTCCAACTGCAATGGAGCACAACATTGCAGCCATGTTAATTAGAGCACTATCAATGACTTTCTCTGGTTTATCAGATCGTTTTTGAGATAATTTGAAGCTACTTATATCTCCACCATTTGGAATGTGTTTTTTAGAATCATATACATCTGCTGGCCATTCGTTATCATCATCATCTAGAAAAAAAACCCACAAAAAATGCATTATGAGGTAAATAAGTTGCCAATGTTCAATCATGTTTTTGTGGTGTGGAAACAGATTCTCCATTGTCTCATATGTCTTAAAAAACAATTGAACAGCACTTATTTTGGTTTGACATGACTGTAAATTGAAAAGGAATTTGGATGTTTTTTTTTTAAATTTACATGTATATTTCTGTGCAAATGTATCATTTTCCACCATTTATTTTTAAAGTGCCTGGTACAAAATCACATTTCAACCTCTACTTAAGGAAATTTAAAATATTTCTTATAAGTATAAAAATAAAACTGGTCATAAAACAGTTTCATTTGCAGCTTTCCTTAAATGTCTTCTAATAAACCACATTAAATTAAATGATCAAAGGACAAGGTTGTTAAACCGCATTTTGGGCCAAGAATTTGGCTGAAAAATGACAAGTGAATACTATCTATTATTCTATATCATTTGTTTTAAAAAATGCCTATTTAAAGAAAATCCAACAGTTTTTTTGTTTTTTTTTTGTTTCGTTGGTTGTCCAATGGCACCATGGCACATAGACATTGCTTAAATTGTGAAAATACTGCAAAATCACATGATCTGACACGAAATTTGACACAATTTTGTCTATTTTCATATAGATCACACAAAAACATCACAACCAAACTTTGCACTATCGAAGGTCTATAAAGTACAAATGTTTTGTCTTTGTGATGTTTTTGTGTGGACATGTCTATTTGGAACGAAACACCTCAGAAAAGTATATATTTTTACAGAAAGTGTTACATTCTTGTTGAAATAGTCAAATGTGCCCTGTTGTTTTGTCAAAATCATGACAATAATATAAGTTTAAGTTATGAATTATTAAAAAACATTAAAGGGCATTTAACAACATTTTCACAACAACTTCTTGTTGTGTCATAAAATCTAAAATTTAGGCCAAATGTGGGCCTTAACGTACCTACTTCCTTCCAGCATTGGCAAGAAAACAAGGTTTAAAGAAGATCTCAATTTGAGATGTTTTATAAACTAAAGCCTGGTTTTCATAATAAATATGTCTAAAAGCTACATACGAAACCAGAAAACCATAATTTTTTGCAGTTGTATTAAAATCTGAAAAAAATTTTATCTGGTCAAATGTCAAACTATGTCAAGTTTTGATTTTCTGACTAGATGTAGAGGAGCATCTAACGATCATTTACACAAATCAGAAGTTTGGTCCAGATAAGGCAATTTGATTCAGAAAAGAAAATTAAAAAGTAAATTGTGGATACAAAGAGATAGCAATAGCTCACATTATCCTTCAAGGGAGTTAAAAAACAAGGCTGATGAAATAAAATATCGAAACAATTTCAAACTATTTTTGATCCGTTTGATCTCTTTAACCTAAATAAAAACCTCCTGTGAAAACACTATATAAATATTGGAAAACAAGGGTAAAAATAATATTCCAAAAATTTCAGTTGCAGGGGGTATAAATATAACCTGAAATACATTTTAGTGGCAAACAAATTAACAAAAGGATAAATTTTGCAAAAAATCCAACAGAAAATAAAACAACATAAAATAGCCCCTAATAGCTAATAACCAACAAGGTGACGTCGCAGGGTCAGTCTTGTCATCAGCAAACCTTCATATATTGGTTTTAAGAGTAAACCAAGTTCTCGTCTATTCTACTTAAACATATATTACCCAGGGAAGGCACTTTGAAAATGAGGTCAACATCCACAGGTGTTTTTTTATAGATCTATGTTTCAATATAATCATTATATTTCAAAAAACCAATTCAAAGAGAAATAAAATTACTATCCTTGAGTGAGTAAATGCTTTTAATGGACCAGCCCTCTGCAGAATAAAGAAAATAACAAAATAATTTACAAAGTTCTCTAAGAGCTCCAATGTTGGAATGTCCACCCATGTTTTTTAGAGTTGGAGCACTTTTTGACCATCGTCCATCTGCAAAGTAAATTGATTGTCGTTGATGGCGTTCTTTCTGAACTGAACTTGGTCCCCAGGTTCTTCCTTTTATACCTTCTGCTGGATCTGTAAAAAAATTCACAGCATAAATAATTCATAATTATACAATAATATATATATTATATTATAAACAGGAGTGATTTTGCCAATCAGGAAAAGAAGACATTGCCAGAGCAAAAGCCAAAGTGAAAAACAATAAATATGAACAATGATTCATATAAAAACAATAGAATTAAATGAACGTATTCCTCGATATTTAACAGCAAGTGGTAATGTTTGTCTTAACGCTAGGGTCCATCTTGAGCTTGCTACTGTAAAAAGCTTTACAGTAATTTTCAAGATGAAGAACAACAATAAAAAGCACTGTTAATTAGCATCTTTTATTATATGAATAAGTTTCTCAGGTATGTTAACCCCATTTCCATTTCTCATTAATCTGAACCAAAAAAATCAATGCTGTGAATTCATTAATTTTCATTGACATCATTTCTTGTGGATTTTCAAAGAAAGAAATTTTCTTGGGTTGGTAAATTTGTGGAAAAGAAATATTGAAGACAAATTTATTTCCTCTGTTTTCTTCGAAGCTGATGGTTGGCAATTACTTGATGTCAAAACTTATAACCTGTTTATAATTAACCTTAAAATAATCATGTAACAATGCTGTCAAAAGTAGTATGGTTTAAATTGGTTTTATATAATTCATTGAATAAACAAGACTGTCAGAAGTTGGTTACAAATTGGTGTCACAGTGATTTGCAAAGATGTTTTTTATTGACTGTTAAGTTCACAAAAGTTATAAGATAATCAAAGCTGAATTTTATTTTTACGGGAAGTTGAAGAAACATTACAATAAAAAAAATAAAAAAAGTTTTGATGTTATAACTTATTTAAAGAGAAATTCTGTTTGATTCTTTGCTAGCTGCAGGTTTATGATTCATTGTTTTAAAACATTAATATTTCTATCATCTATTCCTTCTTCAAGTGTCTGGTAATAATAATTTTGTTAGGTTCTTAAATTTGTGGATTGGTCAGCCCACAAAATCCACTAGAATTGCATCATTGTGTATTATAAATGCTTCACATAACTCTGGGCCAACCAGTCTTTGCTCTTACTCCTTAACCCTGTGTGCTTAGCAGAGAAGCAGCAAATACCAATTTTAATGTCTTTGATTTGACCTGTGCGAGGATCAAACCCAAAATCTTCCACACTCAAGCCAACATGCTAACCAATACACCACCTAGGCGGTCCTGAATGTTATGTGATGTGCTTGTGCAAGAAATTTGTCTCAAAATTATATTTACCAAAGTTTGCAGCATTTTATTTTTAAATTCATACTTTATACTTTATGCTATAATCATATCATGGGTTTTAAATCTATAAAGCCGTGTTCGATTTTCACATTGTTTTTAACCCCACACAGTTAACAACTAAATTTATCCATTAAAACATAAGGTGTATAAAATATTTGCTTGGTAAGAAGAAGAACTAACATAATTTCTCATTTTCCCTACCTTCGTATCAAGGAAATAATAACAGAACAATTACCTAACTACATTACTTTCTAAAATATTATTGTGAAAACATTATAGTACTGACAAGTGGTCTTTGCCAGACTACGGAGTAAACCTCATTTCTTACATGCTATTGCACGTAGTCTTGCAGGTGTGTACACTGGCGACTGAGGTGGACTATCTGGACTGGATGGGGGTGGGTGAAACTCATGCTGTACTGTAATATTATGGCGGAAATCTGAAAAAAAATTACATTACAGGATATAACATACAGTATTTTTGGACCAAAGGATATTTGTTTCCTCTGAAAAATTTTATTTGTTTTACTTTTATACATATTTTTATTGGTACACAATTTCTTGCCAAAAAAAATGGTGCTAATGGGCAATTATAAAATAAACATAAAAGGTGCTGTTGCTAGTAGAATTAGAAAAAATAAATCTTAAAATTACAGCTATACATGTATCAAGATACCTTCTATTAAGGGAGACATATCTTACAGAATATACAATGTATGAATTATGAAAAAAGGAATAGGTCTAATTAACATAATTCCAATTGATCTCTTGTACAAAAAAGTAAAGTAAAAGTTTGTGGCCGTGTTCCTCTGTTGTCTTCTACTGTTAAATTTGCCAGGGCTCTATAACTTTATTTTTAACTTGTCCCTTCAGACTAGTGACTAGCAACTTTTTCTTGTCCGAATGGAATTTTCACATGTCCGAAAAAAAGAATCAAAGAGTTTCAGTGTTTTATTTTTAATTGTGATCTGAAATATATGGTAAAAATTTAAGTTAGGAACACTTTACTAGAGATTCCCAAGGTCTGAAAAATTTTAACAGACATTTGGTCTGGTAAACCACTGCTTTCAAAAATCTTGTGGAAATATAGCAGTACTTTGTTTATTTAGTTTTATTTATGTTGTGCACTATATTTAAATCGATATGATAATTAACAGTCTGCACATGATCGATTAATCTGCTAACCTGTCTAAAAAAAGTATTGGTGTTCTTACCAATTAACAATTAACTAGCGCCAGTAAGTAGCGAATTTTGCCGAAAGAAAATTGTTCATGGGCTATTACAACATGTCTGATCTACTGAATGTTTGATAACAATTTTTAAATTTTAGTGTTTATTTACTGACTTTTTTTCACTTTTCCCCGTAAGACAAGTGGCAAACAAAATTAACGAGGCTGGGGACCAAAAATGAAAGATCAGTCAAACTTAATAAATTTTTAGTTACATTACAATCAAATGAAATATACATGAATGTAGATAAGCCAATTACATTATGGGAATTTTAAAAATAACAATGTTGGAAAGACGCATAAACTATATCTTTCCAACATACATTCTTGTATCTGAAAATAAATAAGAGCATACAATATCTGCTTGTTAAAACTAATTACAAAAGGGAAATTTTGCCTAGAAGATATTTTGTGATCCACAATTTATAAGCAGCATAAGTAACCTATAGCAGGTAATTTTTGTGGTGGTTTAATTTTCGCAGATCGATGAGTGTCCTGAAAAACTTTTAAGCTGACAAACCAAACATTTCTTATTACTTCCTGTTTTATGCGGAAACTTTCTTTTTTGATTTTCTAACGATGAAATGATTGATGAGTAAATTTTACAAGTGAACATTCGTTTCCAATATGTTCATTCATGCCCAACTGTAATACACTGTAAATATTGATCATCAATTTTATTTCAAACGATCGTTATGTGCATAGGATACTGGTATAAATACTATTATGATTTGACAAGTACAGCAAGCTTCTAAACAATTAGTTGTTCAAACATATATTTGTCATGACACTAATCAGATCAAACGTTTGTTTATTTACTGGTATTGTGTGGCTTGTTCAATTATAACAGCATCAAAATTTTTATCTGAATACACTTATCTGTCTAAACAAATTAAAAATCTTTGATTCCATCAATAGACATAGATTAGGATTGTCATTTTCATTATGTAAAACTTATTGCGTGAAGTAATTATGTTGTATTTAATTGATGTTAGTTTCAACATTACAGACCAGCCAGGGTGCCACAATTGTGTCATATATTAGGAAAGTACTTTGGCCTTAATATTTTGAAACTTTAATAGTAAAAATTACGCATACACTGGACATCATACGCGAAAATGATTTGTCACCAAGCGTGAAAATAAAACCCGCAAAAATATAATCCAAGTGTTTGGTCTTCAAAATCGTGAAAATTTACCCCCGTGAAAATAACCTGCTATTCAGTATTTTGTTGGTCAACTTCATTGTTATTAAATGAACAGTCAAATGCAAAAACATTTTTTTGTGTTTTAGGTGAAAAACACTCTTTGTGCCATGGTCTTGAAATAATTAATTTACCTCATGTATAGTAAGTTTGTTTTAAATTATGCAACTCCACCCTTTTAGCAAATTTTAGCAGGTTTTTGTCTAAATGAAATTTTTTTCTTGGAGGGAAATGAAGTGTTATTAGCAGACTGTGTCCTTCAATGATAAGAATATGTCAGTTGAATTTGTACTGTAATTTTATAATTGAAGCAAGGATTGTTTGTATGTTATAACCTGAAGGCTGACTTATGGACAGTCCTCACTATGTTTATAACTGTATTAAGGTTTACTTGTAATTTATACCTGAAGGCTGACTTATAGCTGGTCCACCAGCCTTTATCAGTTTAAGTCGACTCTTTTTAAACTTTCCCTTCCTAGTTCTAGGTTTAGGATTGCCCATGATTTGTTGAAGAATCATGATGTTAAGTTCCCTTTCTACCAATTCTATTTCTCTTTCCTTCAGTTCTTGTTCTCTTTTATGTAACAATTCCTCAACCTTTTTCTGTTGTAATGCAGCTTTGGTGAGCTCTTCCTCTCGACTTCGTAATTCCTTGAAAATTACATACTGCACATTTATATCTAAAGTAATGTATTACTTTTTAAATTTTTCAGAGCGTTTGTTTTTAAACTGATTTTTATATGAATACATCCACTGAAACACTATTTGTAGTTAAGTCTTTAAAATTTAATACATTGTTCAAGAATATGTTTCACAGAAAAATGAAAGTAGGTTTTAAAATATTTATGAATCCTAATACATGATTTGAGAAGACTTTCTGTAATATTTTTTAACTGTTTAGTTTTAGAAACATTGAAATCTGGAAATAAATTATGTGAACACATATTTGAATTCTAAACTTTTACGTGTTGATACCTTTTCTTTACTACGAAGTTCATCAAACATGGCCTCTATTTCTAACCGCCAATCCTCTTGCATAGTTTGGAAAGACTCCTGAGGTGTCGTCATAAAGGGGGATGAGGCAATGTCCTCTAGACGAGACAGAATATCAGAAAATGTAGGGCGCTCATGGGGTTCCTGGTGCCAGCAATCTGAAATGATCATTAAAATATCAGGTTATAGGTAAAATAGTATTAAACATGTTGATGCATGAAAAATTTGGGTGTAGGAAGATTTGAGAGCAAGAAAAAGGACAAAAAGTCCTAAAATGTTGTAGAGAGAAGGTGATCCCAATTCAAGATCAGTGTCAATGGACATTAAGAAGGTACTAGGACATAAATGTTTTTTTGACAGTCACATTGAACATTGTAACCGTATCGTTACCTTACCTCATTGATCGGGAAACCTTTGTATTTGCAGAACATGTCTGTTTTTCGCAAGAAAAAATGTTATAGCGGACATAAAAAATTTGTAACTATGATTTTATATTCATGGCTTTACAAACAGTTTGTGACCATTTTTTTTGGTAGAATTTTCATGCTAATTTATTATTTCTTTTAATATAATGATTAAAACAAATGAAATTTCCTGATTACAAGCATAGGTCAAGCAGTCAATTACTGCTTTTATTACTATCTGTTGGTATAATTAATTAACTGCTTATTTTCATGTCGGCTTTTGTTCAGGATATTGTTGTCATTACTATTATTAGTATTATTTTCGCTGAGTTTATAATTTGCCATTCGGTATCATTTTGTAAAGAGTTATATAAGCAGTAGAATTTATGCATAGGGTATTTTTCGTGGTATTTTAATTACAACCTATATCTTGGGGTTATTTCTCATAAAAATAATGAACATCGTAACATGTTAAAAAAGACTTTGAACAGTATAAATATTTAGTAATATACCCATCACACTTTTTATCTACTTCAGAAAAAATCAAAAGTGGTACTTTTATAAGGAAGTAATACATGTACACATCATTTCAATTCAAAACAATAAAAAACAAAAGTAAATACACAACATTACAACTAAACATCGTTTACAAAGAGTTGAATGGTTAAAAGGGTGTTTTTACAGACTTGGCCAACATAGGTTGCTCATCATCAAATAAATGATACAGTGATGTGCTGATGATGTTGTTCTAAAATGTCTGAGAGTAGCTGGCAAAATTTCCAGATCCTTGCCTTACCTGACATGAGTTTTGAAAGAAAGTGGGACATGTATAGGGTATTACTATAGTTCACTTGTTGAAAGACAAATTGTAACTATATTTACCTTAGCTGACATGAGTTTTAGAAGAGATTGGGTCATGTTGTATTTATTAAGTTAACTTGTAGACAGTCACATTGTAACTGTATGTTAACCTTACCTGACATGAGTTTTAGAAGATTGGGACATGTTGTATTTATTTAGTTGACTTGTAGACAGTCACATTGTAACTGTATGTTAACCTTACCTGACATGAGTTTTAGAAGATTGGGACATGTTGTATT
>JARWCS010000004.1:1632104-1647079 GCA_034783895.1 Geukensia demissa
AATTTTCTCACTCACAAAAAAAAAAAAAAAAAAAAAAAAAGGTGCCTCCCTGCCTCATTCAAAAGTTTCAAAATTGGCCTGAGAAGCTAAACATTTTTTTTGCATGGCCTAATTATAATGTCATTGCATGACTCTCTGGTGTGTTGAATGGAATATTTTGGAATTTAGAGGTTTTAAATGAAAATATTTCAAATGAAAAGCAGGCAAATCAAATTTCTACAATTTTCTGCAAATTTACTTTAGTACAAAATATCTCACAGATTTGTTGGAAAAGAGCTAAAACTCCATGATTAGTATTAATGTGAGAATTACATGAGACATTTTTTTTAGTTTTTATGTCTCAAAGTTCAATTATTCAAATAAATGTTTTTATTTAATTTAAAATCTTTAAAAACTTTGTTTACAGGGGTGTTAAATAAATAAAATCATTTAAGTGTTACCTGGATTATAATTAACATCTCGAAGGTAATTCAAACTTGGATCTGTGTATATGATTTTCAATAATTCCTGAAAAGTTAAACATATATTGTGTTAACGGAAGGTGCATTGAAATTGTGGTAGGTTTCCAGAAAAGCTTTTGTTTGTAATTTTTTTTTGGTATTAATTACACTTTCAAAGTGAATTTCCTGGGTAGGACAGCCCATTTAATCAATACGTGTTAGCTCATGAAAACAACAGTCCGCAGGAAGACATGCCACTTTACCCAGACACATTATTCTGTCTCTGGGCCGACCAGTCTGCTCTTACCCCTAAACGCTGCGTGCTAAGCGGAGAAGCAGCAAATGCCAATTTTAATGTTTTTGGTTTGACCTGGCCGGGGATCGAACCTAGGACCTTCCACACTCGAGGTGAGCACACTAACCATTACACCACTGAGGTAGTTTATTGAAATTAATAGACTACCAAATGAATTTAACTACAAATCACCAAGATGCAAACTTAAAAATGTTTCCTATAGCACAATTATTTCTAATTCTTATTTGGTGGCATTATAACATATTACATACTTCAAATAATATTGCAATGTTTTTATCTTTGCAAAAAAAATTAAACAGGTTGAGAGTTACAGTTAATAATAACTTGTATGTCACTACACAAGTAAAGGAATCATACAAATAGATCTTGCATTAACATGGAGAGTTTACAATTCTCAATAATAGGTTTACATATTAGTTTCTTAATTTACAGTATAAAGTATTGGATTATTACAATACTGATTTTACATGTAAAATAAAGCTGGATATTTTACATTGGAAAACACTGTGAAGTGACTTTACAACCAACATAGTCTATTTTGTTTTTTCAATTTAAAATGCTGCTGTAAGGAAGGTAACAAACCGTACAACTACTTTTAGAATTGGATAACATTCATTCTACACTTCATAGCCAAGAAAAACTTATAAATCACTTGTACTCATGATTTACTGGAAGTTCTGTTATGTCTTGTAGATTGAAAGTATTCCAATTCCAAAGAAGACTGTTATCATCTTACTAAAAATTGAAACATTATCATCCTGATGGGTTGTGTATTTTTCTTAAAATAAAAATGTTTATTTACAGTAAACTGTTACAAATATTCTTTGTGATTGTAGAAAAATAGCCAATCCACAAACCTACCTGAGAAAATATGTTTCTTTTATAAAGTTTCATATCCTTCATATGTGGGTCTAGGTTCCATATTCTGATTGTATCATCACTAGAGCATGTTATAAAGGTTCCTGGAGGTAGAACAGGTTTCTGTCCATCTAAAACTGGAGGACAGGTCTAAAATGGAAAACAAAACATATTACACACTTAAAACATATAAAAACTAAAAACATCTTCTTCAAAACAATTCTAATTGAGTTGTAGCAGTGACTTTTACCTTTAGACCAATTGACCTAAACTTCAAAAGGGTTACCTTTGTAGTTCCTCCATTTGTATAAGTTTAATTTTCAGAAGAAAATTTGTTTTAGTAACATTACTAATAACATCTTTCATCTACTTGAAACAACATCATTAGGACACCTCTGTTTTTATATTTCTTTCATTTGTTTGATTCCACTCAGTTGAAAGAAAAAAATCAAAGTGTAGTCTGGAAACTTTTCAGAAAATTTTATTTTAGTAACAGTAATAACCTTGACCACTATCCTACTAACCATAAACCCAAACGGGTTCATTCCTTTCCCAAATTCCCTTTCACCTGTAAAAATATCCATACCAATCATATAAGAAAACTCCAATGAAGTTTGAAAAATTAAATCTTGAATGAATTGTTGATTGTTAATTCTCCAATCATTTTGCATTTTAAGTTACATGCACTTACCTCTACACTATATATGAAAGAACTATGGAATAAAAAACTTCTGGATTTTCCAACCTTCTTCACATCATGGACATCCCAGATGTACATACTGTGGTCATTGTAGATACAGGTTACCTATAAATACATTGTCATTCTTAACCATACAGCATCAAAATTTATGTGTGATTCGGAGTACATTTTCATGTCAAATAGGAAGTTTTGTTGTGTTTTCTTTGATGAAGTTTAAAGACTATAATCAATCATTTTTTACTTTTACACCAATATAGAAAGTTCCTGTGATCAGTCAGTTCCCATGTGTACAGTGAAATAAAACTCTTTACCTAGATAACTTTGTACGTAGGCGTAGTCATGAGGTTATAAAACTTTCTGGGTTGAGTTTGTAACAGACTAACCATAACTCTTAAGAGCTTGTGAATTTTAATTGAACAGTGTTTGAGCTTGATATCAAAATTCAGCTTATAAAATGTATAACTTCGAAGTCAGTCCTGACCTTTAGGTTATAAATCTTTTCTGAACTGACCTTGATATGATGAACAGAGCAATTGAAACAACATTGCTTAGTCAATTGAGACCAGTTAATAAAACTTGATTAATCTGATAAAATTTTAACCACAGATATAACATTAAGTTTCTCTAACTGGGTCAAGTGAATTAAAAAATTTCTCAACCTGAGATAGTTAAATTTTAAAATTTCAATCGCGAGACATATTTGACTGGGAAAAAAAAATGAGAAAATTGAACCATGTTAATCAAAAATTTCTCCAACAGGTTGGGAAAGGTGAAAATGCACATGGAATTATTAAAAAATGTATTCACTCTCTGATAGATAAATATCATCCTCTGAATAAATGCTTTAGAATGACCCCTTATTTCTATTGTTAGAAGAATTGTACACTATCTTTAAACTGGCTCTACTGTTATAAGCCACAATGATTATCTTCAAATTATTATGATATAATTGATAATTGAAATCATAAAGAGTTAATATAAATAAATTGCAAGCGTGAAACACTAACCTTACTGTTCCAATCATCATACATGATACAGATTGTGTCAGGATACTTAGCATCAGCTTTCTGATTTACCATTTGACTATAAATAGAAAACCATAATTTAAACATGTATTCTTATTTCTAATTTCTGCTCTTGTCCTGAATATGCATGAAATATTTGATGCTAGATGTTAAGCAAACAACAATCAATCATTATTTCTAATGTGTGCAGTAAAACCTGTAAAACTTTAACACTGAAAACTTTGTTAAGATTTAAAGTTGTTACCTTTAGAATGTATAATAAATGTGTAATTGTCAACTCTTGTCTGAAATGTGTATAATATACAAGGCTTTCTGTGTTATACAGGTTCCAACAGATTATACTGTGGTATAAACTGTATATCAGTATTTCATGCCAATATCACTATTTTATGTTTTCCTACAGACCCTTAAATTTACTGTTTAAAAAAGCTTTAATAGCCAGCACCTTCTAATCATTGTGAAGCTAGTTTAATCTATTGTATGTCTAAATTTTTCTGATAAGAATCCTATGTTCCCCAAAAGTCTTAAAACTGTTGTCCAACAATTGATTTCACAGAGTTTTCAAGTTCTGCATATTTCAACATGATTTCTTGTAGAAGTAAGTTTTTGTTTGGCTGATTCAACATGATTTCTTGTTAGAAACAAAAGTATGGCTTTGTCTGTTTCAACATAATTTCTTGTAGAAATTCTTGTTCTTTGCAGTAATGTACATCTCTGTTACCAGTGAAGTTTTACTTTTTTCCTGTCAAATTCTTCTCACTGACTTTATTTTCTAATTATATGTGAAGATGGGAAATCCTTTTCAAAATTTTGTGTGTGAATTATTGGCCACTCCATAGAAGCATTATTTTTTTTCTAATCAATATTCTATCTAAAGACTTTGTACAATAACTATACCTTGGATTTAAAGCAGATGCCACATCTACACCTAAATAATGAGGGTGGGGTAAATTTGCCACATAATGAAGATTCTGAGCACTAAACACTCTCACAACACCATTGGCACAACCAATAAAGATAAAATCTCCCCGGGCAGTTACACAATTGGCACAAGTTGTCTGAAAGAGAAAAAAAAAATTAAATTACAATTTTCTCGCATGGATACATATATTTCCTCAAATGAGTGCAAAAAGACTACAATATGACCTGACATTTTGCCCAATGACAAAAAAGACAATAAAACATCCAGAAAATACGATCTGTGAACTTAATAACATTCTCAGAAAACTTTAAGGAAAAGTTCATAACCCGCTCTAAAAAGTTTGAGCATTAAAACCAGCAAGTGTTAAAATGTAAGATTAGGTGACTAAACTATTTTGGTAAGTACAAGTCAATAACAGCAAACATGGGAACATAGATTGAGGAACAAACATCTATGTTCAGGTACTTTTCTCCTTGCCTTCATCCAAAAAGCAATGACCTCATTTTGAAATATTGATAATAAATTGATTAAACTGTTTTTGTACCTTAATCTAATTTTTTAATGAACAACTGGCATATTTGTATTGATATTTTGGTAAGCTCCTTGTAAAAATGTTAAAATTTGGGTATTTACAGTGGAAAATTATCCAAAAAAAAATGGTTGTTCTTAAATCCACTGGTATGTTCAGTTTGGGGACATAGATTTAGGGAACAAACATCTATGTTCAGGTACTTTTCTCCCTGCCTCCATTGAAAGAGCAATGACCTCATTTTGATAGACAGGGAACCTCTTCAGTATAAACCAAAGGCACACCATGTTACAACACATACATTTACTGAAATAAATCAATGTTTAAGAGGCATGGCATCACTCTGTGCTGATTATGCTCAGAGAGAAGGCTTATAATTATCAATTATTTGTTCTTGTAACACAGATGGGTTAAAATTAAGGTCTTTTCTGTGATTGGTTGAAAATAATGTTAACATGTAACCATATATAAATATGTTCATATATAACCTACTACAACCTCAGACATGGTAATTAATACAAAATATAGTCATAAAGAAAATATGAATGTTTTTTTTTTAAAGATGATAGAGATTGATTTTAGAAAACTTTCAGACATGAGCTAAAGAATGCATATAAACATACCCTTAGCTCGGCCCATTTTTCAAGGAGCCTTTTCTCATTGAAGTTACATAAAAGTCCTGACTGTGTTATACAGAAAACTGAATTGTTTTGTCCACATACAACATCGGTAAAGAAATTATTCTTATGTTCACCAAGAATTCCTGATCGTCCTGATAGTGGAACTGTCTCATTTATCTACAATAAAAATATGCTCTATACATATCAACATGAAAAATAACTATCCACATTATTTGAGGACGTATTTTGAGTATCACAGATTGCAGTAATAAAACCATTATATTACTCTTGTTGGAGGCATTAAGGACACATCTAGATCTGTAAATTACCTTTGTTTTTCAGGTTGTTCGAGTGTGGTCTCTCTGATTTCTTCTTTTTCATTTCATTGATTGAATGTTGCTTAATGTCTAGTGGCAAATACTTCATGCATATTCAGGATGAGAGCATATTAATGAATGATGATGATGAATGAAACCTGCATTATACTAGTCCGACAAGCTGAGCCGGATTTTTTACATGCTACCTCAGGAAAGCAATGTCAGCAGGAAGACATGCCACTTTACCCAGACACATTATTCTGACTCTGGGCCGACCAGTCTTTGCTCTTACTCCTAAATGCTATTTACTAAGCGGAGATGCAGCAAATTCCAATTTTAATGTCTTTGGTTTGACTTGGCCAGGGATTGAACCCACACTAGAGGTGAGCATGCTACCGTAACCATTACACCACTGACAGGGTCTTTTTCATTTTCATATATATATTATATTCATTTTCACATTACAGAAGACAACTTTTGCTCTTCCAGTAATATGACAGGTGCCACTAGTTAAGCAGGAGATGTTTACACTCCGGGAGCATGTGAGCTCACTCTTTTTTATAGGGTTCATGTTGCTCAAGTTTTAGTTATGTAGTGTTGTTTGTCTTCCATTTCTTTTCTTTTCGCCATGGTCTTGTCTGTCCTCTGACTCACGATTTTCCTCTGCACCTTTTGTATTACAAATTCTTTAAAATAACTTCTCACAGCTTGGCGAAATATGGGGTGACCTCAATGAAATTAACTCCATGTCTTTTCTCATACTGAGCTCACCTTGGTCATCTTCAGAATAATGTAACATTTGAAATGGAGCTTTTATGTAAAAAATCCCCATATTGGATTTATGCATAAAATTGTGTTAAAAAGTGCACTAAAACCAGGAACAACATCATTCATCAAAGATAATTATTACCTTAGATCGACTACTTTCTAGATACCAAAACTTGACATGTCTATTTCCTGCCGTTACAAACATTAATCCATTATCTGAGAAAGCTACAGCATTAACCTGAAATGTTATTCATTTGTTAAAATAATGCATGCCCATTTATTCTATATTCAAATATTAAAATTTGTTAATTTCTGGCTTTACAGCACTGTGACTTATCAGTCAATGACGGTGTTCAGTTTTATTGGTGGAGAAAGCTTGGGTGACTCCAGAAAACCACAGAACTTGGACACAAAGCTGTCAAACCTGTTCATTAATAGCATTCTTTAAATCTTAATCAGCAGTCCTAATTCATCAATCAAAAATAATTATCTTCATTACAGACAAGAGTTTTGTATGAAAATCACCAAGGCTGGTGAAATATCTGGGACTTTCTCTTAAATTCACTAGCAATTTCTGAGGTGAGCGTTTTTCATACAAAACTCCCTGTGTGTACTGTTCTTATTCCAGAAACATTTTGTTTTTTTTTGGAAATATGGACAACCTATACAAGTTTGTGAAGTTAACAATTCTGACATGTGATCAACTGATTTGGGAATTTGTCCCTTAACAACTTGAAATACTGGTAAATATCCCAACCAAGTTTTAGCTTTTAACTAATGGTTCTCATAATACAGTGTGGACACAATTTCTTGAGAATTCATGATAATGTTTGGAAATCTGACCTCTGTTTTTAAACTTGACTTATAAATTTGATTATTTACAACACACTTTCAATGAATCTAAGAAACGGACAACAGAACTTAACAAAAAAAAATGAATTAAAAAAAAAATATGTCCCAATGGATAACTTTATCTTTAAGCAATTCAAATGACTGACAATACCATTTGATGTTAATTCATTTTTTATATCTTTGCAAGTTGTTAATTTATTTTTATATCTTTGCAAGTTTTTTTTAAGATGTAATACTACAGCCTTGTCTAAGACTTACTTTACTGGACACTTTATTGGAAGCCACTTTATTTCCAGTTTTCCAGTTCCATACAGCCACCATCATATCATGTTGAGAACCAATGGATACAATATACTTATTGTTAGGTGAGAATGCCTACAAACAAATATAAGTATATTATTTTTGACAAGTGTACTTGATATAAAGGCAACTTTCAGAAGCTGACATGAAATGTTCTCCTTGAAATATTCTTTAACAAATGATTCTAATAATGACTTTAAAGTTATCACAGGTATTTTGATATCAATAAAGTATAATACCAAAAATACGGGTATTGTAAAAAAAAAAGTTCTTATTTACGAACTGAATAAAGGTTGATGGATATATGGTTAAGTTTTTGTTTGTTTATTGTAACAAAAACATTGTTTATTAAACAATGGGAAAACATTAAAAATCCATCTTTGAGGAATGCAATATGCATGCTTATTTTATGACTTGAACCACTTTACCACACAGTTAATTCCAAACTTGTGTCCATTAAATTCAGCCACTTGTGTTTTCTCTTCAACATCCCATACTCGAACAGCAGGCTGGTGACCACACTGAAAATAAGAAAACAATAATTTACTTCTATAATCATACATTAATACCCCAGGTATTAATGTTGTCCTTGTTGGTTTTTCTGTTGGAATTTCTGCATTATTTTTAGTGTTAGTTCACAGAGAATGGTATTTACCATGCATATTCCTGAACCAGTAATGTTTACATGTTATTGGTACTTTTGTTCTACACTGGTGTTCCAAAAAAAATGTCTGTCTGTGTCTCATGTGGCATATGCATGTTAAGACATATCTTATCCCTAGGAATACAGATGTCTTTACAACTGCCAAATGTGAAACAGAAAGAACTTACACCCTTTTATACTTTAAGTCAGGCTTTTGTGGAGTGCAATTTTTAAAATTTTATATGTGTTTAAGCCTTTGTATTTACTTTTAATCAACAGAAAGAATTTTTCCTCGGTTAACATTTCATGTTTTACACTATGCAATAGCGTTTTATATACTATCGTCTGTTCCTGAATTTCTCTATGGAGATTTAACGTCGTGGGTCGACAATCTTCGTTTTTTGGCGAGAGCACTTAAGTTCAACCTAGATTAAGACATTTTAAAAAATGTGCACCTTTCTTTTGTATGGACCCTCTCGGGATTCATATAAGAAGAATAACTTTGAAATTTCCATTCAATTGAGCCTCAAAGCATTTTTGCAGGTTATCTAATCCTATTTTAATTATTGCTCAGCGTGAACAATGTGTACAAAGGTCTCGCGCTAGCACATGCAAAAAACCACTTCTGGCAAACATATGAATAATTTTACAATGTAAAATACCCATAGACAAGTAAAAACTTGGCACAGCTTAAAGTTAATTGTGACTGCTAAAAAGTATTATTGCAACTAGCTTGCATTTCTTTTCAATCTACAAAATAAACACTATTTTATAAGAATACAGTTTTTCTTTCATAACCTTTTTACCTGTTCCAAAGAACTCTGACACAAGAGTATAGATCATCCACTCCTGCCCTTCTTTTCATTTTTTTCTTAAAGCTCTTGATGTATAAGCTACATTTCGTGCTTGTTTGAACAAAAAAAAACCTTCAATATCACTTGGATCTGTTAAGGTATCATTTTTTTCATATTAGAAGGAACAATAAAGCTTGAATAAGGTCCTAAAACTAAATTTTTAAACAACTGAGAAAACCTTATTTCAATGCTGGAATAAAAACCATATCATAATCAGATACCAAGACTTCATAAATTGTGAAAATTATGTACTGATTTTAGTAAAAGTTAAAAACTTTGCAATCTTCAGGAAAACTGGCACTTTTAGCCAGTTTTTTGTCGTGGAAATATAGAGCGCATCTGTGTTCAGCCTTCATATTTACTTAAATTATGTATTTTTAGATACAAGACAAGACAATTATTCTTACCGAACACAAGGATGCACTTCATGTCATCTGTACTAAATTGGACAATACTGGACAATTATTCAAATTACCCGGTATTTAAGTTTGGGCTGCGAGAGCCTAGTGAAGGCCACTTACACAGTAAAATCAACAATGCATTTTGAACATGATATGTTTATTCATTGAATTTATCCATAAATTACTTCAACTGGAACACTTTGAAAAGTGGCCTTATCATACCTACTACTTAAATGTACAGTCGAAATTGACAAAGTGGTTAAAGGGATCAGTAATTGTAAAATTTATTTTAACAAGCATAAAACATTGAAATGTGTATTAGTTGCAGCAATTCATTTACATTTTTTATCATATTTACAGATTTCAACTATAGAAATCTATTTCAATCAAAAGTGGAAGTGTGACTTACCTCCCCTGTAACAATATTTTTCCCATCTTTGGAGAATTTGACAGCAGTAATAGTCTTCTTGCAGGAGTTAATGATATGAGACTGTTTCTTCCCATTTAAAAGGACTACTACACATCTAAAATACACAAGTACAGAAAGTATGGTTAATATATAGGTAATACTCTTCTTTCCAAAAAGATTTGTTTTGAAAATCACAAGTAGGCACATCTCATAAGAAGAAAACATAAATATAGAGGTTGACACTTTAAAAAACTAAATAATTTGCTTTTTCAAGAAACATCTCTGGAAAAAAAAATGCCTAATTTAAATTTTTCAGATCAGTCAGCATGAACATAGTATACATGTAACAGCTATTTTTCAGTATTGTGATCAATAGCAGGATCTACTTTTATAAATTGATAGTATCCCATCAATGTACAATAAAATATGAAAATAACCAATTTGATTATTCATCTACAGATAAAGATTTAATTTATGGGGATAATACATTGTAGTATGACCCTAAGTTTTTTGTGTGGATTAATGAATTGTCAATCAGTAATGCAGTATGTGTTATCCAGGAAATTTTTATATCTAACCAGATCTGTGAATAATATATCAGAGACCATTACTGTAATTAATTTTCTCTAAATTGATCTCTGTGTCCTTAACCTTATGTTATGTTACCACAGGCATGTGTTAAATCCATCTTCCTCAAACCATGGATTTAGCTTAATGGTTCATATAATAAAATTGCCAAATAAAACACAGGTAAACCACAAACCTTCTACACCCAGATCTTTTTGTTTCATGCCATAAACATTTAACATTTAAAGGAACAATTAAATTTCTTATTTCATCCTCGGAGAGTTTTATGTACATCTTCAAAGGGTATATGCTTTCCTGTGATTTTTCTGTGGGAAAGTTTACACTACTGAATACCTTGGACAACATAGACAATACATCTTGTGTAACAACCCCTCATTTCAGTACTGAAGATCTTACTTTTGATTTAATTTAAATTAATATTATGTATGTTCTCACCATAATATGGCTGAAATACTGTCAACGTTGCATTACACACTAATCAATCATTCAATCAATCTTGTGTAATACATGTCATTCATGAATACAAGAACAATGGCTTTAAATGCATATCACTAGGTAAATGCATTGTGAACATAAAATTTCCATGACACTCCTTCTGTGGCAGTAATTAATTAATCATCTTTTATCTCCTAGCAGCGCAAAAGCTACAGAGCCACATGAACTAGTTGTCTGCAATGGTATATTACTAAGTTTGTAACACCAATTTTCACTTTAAAGATCACAGTATGACCCAGGTTTGAGGGCTATTCTTACAAATAGTATACCACAGACCAATCAGTTCTACTCTAATACTTTGTGGACTGGGTCACTGATCCAGCTACAATGCAGGGATTAAAAAAGCCTTTTCAGAACTAATTTATCGAAATATGTTTAAATTGTTTATTTTGGTATAAATGATATAACTGATATTGCAAGTCGGTCAACCAGGTGGGGTTGGGTGGTTCAAATGGAAGTCTTTCCTAACCAGGAATAGACTATCAGTCAGCAAAACAATGATGTTACTAGATTCTATCTGATGGCGGAAGGCTGCTAGTAGGGGCCTACAGGTACCCCAACCTTCAATATTGTGTTATGTGGAACACTGCTGGGTCATTAAATATTGAACTGATTTTCCAGCATCGTTAATAAATGATGCTGCATCTAATACTGTAATGTTAGACACAAGGTTACATTATTATGAGCCCAATGAGAATTCACTAAATTATGCCTAAATATGAAAATGAAAAGATATGGGGTAAATGTCATAGAGACTGCACTCAAACCACGAGAAAAACAGAGGGAATTTACAAATCTAGAGGTCTCCACAAAGCCTCCAACAAGGGTGGAATGCCATAATTTCTAAACACTGTAATAGCTAAAACATCTACTTCTTCAAGTTGCTAGGAGATAAAAAATAACTTCCAGGTGTACATGTAGATGTGGTTTTTTCATGTCAGAAAGATAACTACCATTGCAAACTTCAGATTTCTATGAAAGAATAAATTTTCTGTCTTTATCTAATTTCTCCAAACGACTTCCAGCCCATTTTTATTTGCTTACTCTGTTGACTTTGCTTATTTAACAAAGTCATGCATTACAACAAATATCTAATTCACCTGGTCATATATCTATATCTATTGACATAGGGATTACAATACACATGTTTCTAGATAAACAATTATTTCAACAACAAATAATTTACACATTAGTATCAGGAAGACCAGTAAAGCCAGCAGTTCACCAGTCATATCAAATGACTTGTTAGAATAAATACCTCAATCATTACTGAAACAAATATAAACTCCAAGTGTTTATTGGTCAGTGTACTATGTAAACATAACATCAAAACATTCAATATTTGAACAACTGTATTGTCAAAAACAGTGAGGTTTCACTATCAAGACAAAAAGAAATTATATGGATGCTTTTTGCTTACAATAATAGTGAATTTTCATCTGATTTTACCTTATTATTATTGGATATCATGGGTGCATTTCAAACCCTTTTGGATTTGCATTTTAGGCCTATAAATAAGGGTCAGTAGGCAAAGCTGCTATATGAAATTCCCTTCTTCACCTATACTTGGGCCAATCCCACCTTGGACAAACATGTCCCACTCGGGATATTGATGCCTACTTGTATGGGACAAACCTTGTAACACAATCACAGATCATTAAATTTTAAGTAATATAATACAACAATACACCGGCTGTTTAATGATTTCGGTAATGTGACATTGAATTTTTATGAGCTAAAAATTGTTTTCAACAATTTACATTGGTACACACTGACTGTCCCCTTGCATTGAAAGCACATTTCTCCAAAATTATAGCCAACTATTATTTTTTTTAATAAACAATACTGAAGTGTGATGTTTGACAGTTAACTTGCCAGGGGTAACAATCATCATTATAACCCCACTGATTCTCTCCAGGCCACTAATTATCATCAATTATAATTATAACACCTATCACTTCAAAGACAATCTAAAACAGATGATACTCATTAGATGAACATCTTCTTTACACAGGTACCTCACGCCATCACAGATCAACCAAAAAATTGTACTTTCGATATCGATTACAGGAATCTTCCAACAATTTGAACTCTCCTATTTGAATTATCTACATCTTACATTATTTTAGTAACTGATTTTATTGTGATAAAGGCATTATTAAACACCTTTATATATTTTATATTCATGTAAGACATGCACCTTAGAAAAAACAAGAAAAACATATATTAATAAAGGAATAAATTTCTTGCAAGGAAACTATTTTTTTCTCAGTAGTCATTCCTATTACACAGCAATTTTTTTTCTTACTATAAAATATGTGCACATATATATTTGTATCCACCCATTGAATATGAATGAAAATGTCTAGTGAATATTATCTGCCTTTTAAATATTAACCTCACATGAACAAATATTTTGCACATCACTTCACCTCAATAGATTCATAAGTTGAATTCAGTCATTCGTCATCATGTTTGAGGCAGTTTACATGTTTGGGGTCAAGTGTTTTTTTAAAGTACCCTTGAAAAAGTACCTGAAACTCAATGATTATAAGCTTAATTTTATAGAAGTCAAAAGAAGCCAGGTTTAGAAGGTCTGTGATTAGATTTCAGTACAATATGGAACTTAGGTGCTTCGCAAGTGCAGCATGATACGACCACAGCATGTTGACATGTGAAAGGTGAACAAATGAACCTTTGGGTAAGTGTGGACACAGTATTTTGTTGGACACAATAATGTGCTGGACACAGTAATGTTTTGGACACAGTATAGAGTTGGACACAGTAAAGTGCTGGACACAGAAAAATGCTGGACAGACACAGTAAAATGCTGGACACAGTGATATGACTTGATAAAAGATCATTTTGACTCATATTATCGTCAAAACTGGTGTCACTTTGTTAAATTTTTTCATAAGGAATCCTTTGGAAAAAACCCATCAAAATCATATTACAAATAAAATTTTTAGTAAATGAAATTGAATTGACCCCTTTTAGTTTGAAAACGGTAAAAGATAGAGAAAATATGTTGACATATTACTGAAAGCTCTCATTGAGAGGAATCAAATGAAAAATGCAAAAAACCTCATCAAAATAGGATGAAAAATAAAAATTTCTCATCTCCTACAAAATCGCATTTTTTAACCCTTTGACATGCACCTTTTATACAAAAATCGGAAAAAGCTACAAGAAATACTTGAAGTAACTTTTGTTGCATTTGTTCTGAGGAATCATTTTGAAAAAAACCCGTCAAAATCGGATCAAAAAAGTTTACCATAATATACATAATTGAAATGCCCTCCCCAAACACTATTTTGACCCCTTTTAGCTAAAAAAAACGGTAGGAGATAGAGAAAATCTGTTGACATACTAAGCTCTTATTGAGAGGAATCAAATTAATGCAAAAACCCCATTAAAATTGGAGGAAAAATAAAAAGTTCTCATCTCCTGCAAAATTGCATTTTTTAACCCTTTGACCCCTTTTATACAAAAATCGGAAGAAGCTACAAAAAATTGTTGAAGTAACTTTTGTTTCATTTTTCAAAAGGAATCATTTGGAGAAAACCAATCAAAATCTGATTAAAAATAAAATTTTTCCATACAAATAGAACATAGAGCATAGACATGAACGGAAAGTTTACAATCGAAATATCAAAGTCATCTCTCTTGTCGTAAAGTTTTGTTCTTAACCCACCCTAACTGTCAAGTGTATGTCTAGGTAAGACCTTTTTGTTTCTGTAGTATCTTTGATTCTAAGTTCAATGGGATAGATGCCAAGTCACCAAATTTAGAGTTATTCAGTGAAAGGACATCATCTATATAGCGGAACGTGAAACCAAAAGACTGAACTTTTTCTTTTTTTTCCGTAGAAGGCTCTGTATGAAGTCAGCTTCATACGAATAAAGGAATAAACCGGCGAGAAGGGGTGTACACTTTGT
>JARWCS010000004.1:1647179-1662416 GCA_034783895.1 Geukensia demissa
TTAAGCTGATTTTTTCGTATGTGAGTCTACCATGATGAGTTACAGATCAAGCTCGAGTTTCGTTCCGCTCTGCTAATTTTTGTTGAAGAAATGGCCCTTGAACTTCGAAAATTTTACTGAAGTTGAAGTTTTCCGCACATTTTTTCTACGCACTTGCAGAAATTAAGCTGATATTTTGTATGTGAGTCTACCTTGATAAATTACAGATCAAGTTCAAGTTTCGTTCCACACCGCTATTTTTTTTGTGAAGTTATGGCCCTTTGACTTTGAAAATTTTATGGAAATTGAAGTTTCCCACACTTTTTTCTAAACGCTGATATTGAGCTGATTTTTGGTATGTGAGTCAACCTTGGTGAGTTACAGATCAAGTTTATGCTTTGTTCCACTCCGCAGATTTTTGCTCAAGTAATGGACCTTGAACTTTGAAAATTTAACCACAGTTTTCGGCATTTTTTGGCTGAACACTTGCAGACTTTTGATATTTGAATTTTATGAGTTACCTACCAAGTCAAAGCCAAGTTCGTCTCTGTTACTTTTTGTCATAGGCCCTAGTGCACTTTAAGGGGTTAGTGATACATCCAGCTGGAAGGGGACTTGGTATTGTTTTGCAATACTCTCAGAATGCTTGTTTTGTAATAAAACTCTTGTTAATGTTAAAGACCCTATTGCCTGTGAACAGGCAGTTTGGCAAAAATGACTGATTATTCCAGAGTGATGAGAATGAATTTTTAATTTATTCACTTGTCCTGATAAAATTTGAACTTTTAATGGATTCATTATATTAAAGGAAAATATGTTTTGTAGGCCTACAGACTTTATGGTTTGACATTAATGAATGTCCAGAACTATAGAGATGCTATATCTGCATTTCTGACAGCCCTTGAGCTTGACCCAGATAATGCTGATGACCTGACTGACCATATTGCAGATGTTGCGGCACAGATTTGTAATATTCCGTTGGATGTGGCTGAAAAATTGGAAGGTACTATTAGCTGCATTAACCAGTAGTGGAACTCTATAGAAATAGGAGACAGGAAATGATTGTCTGTGAGACGGTCATTCAAAAACGTCAAAACTACAAATGATTTAATATATACAGGTTACCTTAAGACTTCAATAATCGACAAAAATCCACACTATAAGGCCAGCTGTTTTAGCTAAAAAAACTTGAGAAAATTCAAATATAACAATAATTGACCAATTCATATAAAAATAGGAGATGTGAAATGATTGTCCATGAGACAGCCATCCACCAAATGACAGTAGAATTTAAACTACAGGTCCCATTACAGCCTTCAACAATGGACCAGAGTCCATACCATAACAGAAGATTTAAAAGGCCCCGAAATACAAAATGTGAAACTTTACAACACGACTATCGATCTAATCTATTGCAAAAATGGCAAACAAATAACAATAAATAACTAATTAAACAACAGCAATATTAAAGGAGTAACAGTGAAATACAAAAACAACATCATCCATTAGACTAGGCTTAAAACAAAAAAACAACATCACCCATTAGACTAGGCTTAAAACACAAAAACAACATCATCCATTAGACTAGGCTTAAAACAAAAAAACAACATCATCCACTAGACTAGGCTTTAAACACAAAAACATTATCCACTAGACTAGGCTTAAACACAAACACAACATCATCCACTAGACTAGGCTTAAAACACAAAAACAACATCATCCACTAGACAATGCTTAAAACACCAACACAACATCATCCACTAGACTAGGCTTAAAACACATAAACAACATCATCCACTAGACTAGGCTTAAAACACAAACACAACATCATCCACTAGACTAGGCTTTAAACACAAAAACATTATCCACTAGATTAGGCTAAAAACACAAACACAACATCATCCACTAGACTAGGATTAAAACACAAAAACAACATCATCCACTAGACTAGGCTTTAAACACAAGCACAACATCATCCACTAGACTAGGCTTAAAACACAAAAACATTATCCACTAGACTAGGCTAAAAACACAAACACAACATCATCCACTAGACTAGGATTAGAACACAAACACAACATCATCCACTAGACTAGGCTTTAAACACAAGCACAACATCATCCACTAGACTAGGCTTAAAACATAATGACAACATCATCCACTAGACTATGCTAAACAAAACACAACATCATCCACTAGACTAGGCTTAAACCAAAAAAACAACATAATCTACTAGACTAAGCTAAAACACAAACACAACATCATCCATTAGACTAGGCTTAAACCAAAAAAACAATATCATCCACTAGACTAGGCTTAAAACACAAAAACAACATCCACTAGATTAGGCTTATAACACAAACACAACATCATTCACCAGACTAGGCTTAAACACAAAAACATCATCCACTAGCTCAGCCTTACGACCAAAATACATTACCAGCTAGATATTCATTATAGGGCTAAGTAAAATGATAAGCATTTTTTTAATTCAATAGTTGATTTCACAGTACAGAATTTTACTACCTGTGACCCAAGATTTACTCCACTTGACCTTACTGATGTCAAAACATTTTTACTGTTACATCAAAATATTTACTATGTAAAATTTATACCAGAAGTTGTGTAATTTGTACACAGGCGGACTGTACTGTTAATTTGTCTATTAAACTGGTTGAGTAACTAGTTGTCAAAACAAATTAGTTGAAAGGAGTAGGTACATTAAGCCAAATATTTGACCCAAATTTTAGATTTTTGTGGCACAACAATAAGTTCTTGTGAAAATGCTGTTTAATAACTGGGGTCTTTTAATAATTCATAACTTATTCTTATATTATTGTCATCATTTCGACAAATCATCGGCCTTTTTGACTATTTCAACAAAAATGTAACATTTTCTGTAAAAATACTTAATTCCCATGACTGTTATTAATTAATGTAGTAAAAACTATTTGGAAATATAATTTACCGTAGTATGCTTACAATTTTCATATGAAAGATTACCATATTAATCTTAAAACAGAGTCTTCAGCCAATAATGTTTGTTGAAATATTTAACTTGTATAATGATTGATTTTTCACTTAAATACAAGTTACTTATTTATTCATAAGTGATTAAATTTTGTGTTGCTCAGGTTTTTTAGTCTGACATATTTAAAATTTCTTTTCAGACATGGATTCATATAAGAAATTAAGTGAAATAGGTATACACTTATTCCAAGCAAGAAAATTTGAATTTTGCATTAAAATACTGGAAGCTGCCCAAAAATTTCAGACCAACCAAAAAGGAATTACTATGCGTATTCTGCTCACTTTGGCCAACGCCCACTCGGCCAGTAAACAGAATGAACAAGCCATAGCTACGTACCAAGAATGCCTGTCAACAGCTATAGCCACACATGAACAGATCTATCAGACAAAATCATTGGTAAACATTGCTACACTTTACTTGGAAAATAAGGATACCCATCAGGCCATTGTATATTATGAAAAATTACTTCAACTTGAGGCAGAGTTATTGGAAGAAGCTGGGTCATACATGGATCTTCCTGATTTTTGGACAAAAGAACTTCAATGTGGACTACGTTTGAATTTGAGTATTGCTTACAAGACAATTGGACAAATGCACCATGCTGAGCAACATGCTAGGAAGTATATTAGCTTGTTGGAACTTTATGGTCTCGAGGGAAGAATAAAATCTGAGTCATATCACAACACTGGAATGTTAAACGAAATTCTGGGAAATTTTGATGAAGCTTTGAAAAATTATAATATGTACCTGCAGTCATCAAAACAAAAAAAAGACCGGAAAGGAATGGCACAAGCTTATGGATGTTTAGGCAGTGTATATGCAGCTTTGAAAAACTGGAAACTTTCCATAACTTATCATGAGCAGTATATTACCATGGCAAAAAGGTTTAAAGATACAAAAATGACAGTAATGGCCTGTGAAATGTTGGCAGATACTTATCTTCTAATGGAAGAATATGAAAAGGCTATTGAAATGTATGACCAGATGTTACATGCATCAATCAGAACTGACTACAGAAGTCGGGCGACTGCATTGTGTAAAACCGGTAATGTTTATAGAGAAATGAAAAAATACCAACACAGTTTATTTGTTTATGAACAGGCATGTGACTTGGCTGAAGATATGGAATATTATGACATCCATAAAATCTGTCAGTACAATATTGCATGCATACATCAACACTCGACACAACTGAAAGATATTGAATTAGCTCAACAATATTTTGAAATACTGATCCCGTTTTATGAAACAAAGATCAAAGAGCACAGGGATGAGGACACATATTGTCCACCTGACTACCATAAACAGTTGACTGAATGTTATGATGGCATGCAATGCGTCTTAAGTAAACTTGGTAATAAAAATGAATGTTTGCAGTTTGCTGAAGCGTATCGTAAAAGGTATATGACACAAATACCAGGATATATTAGTACTCCCATGGGTCCACAATTAGATTCTGTGGAACACTTGGAACGAGTTGTGAATCAACAGAATGCTAATGTTTTGTATTATTCATTGTTGCCGAGTCGACTGCTTATTTGGGTAATACTTCCTGGTCAGGGACTGGTACGGTTTTATTCTGGAAAATCAGAGAAAGATGAAGGAATGATAGAACAGGTAATGACATATATAATCATCAAAATAAGTTACAAATTTTCTTGTAACAACAGATTTCAGTTTTCTTAAAACTGAAGATTTTTTATCATGTGTTCATTCATGTATAGTAAAGATTGGAAATTTTGTTTAAAATTAAGCAGTTTTTGATTTTGGTCAATGTTTGATGAACAAAATATATACTTCCATCTCTGTGAATTACGAAGAAAAAAAAACAAAACTATGTTCAGTCAGTGTTGAAATTTGTTATCTTCTGTGTCATGCATATTTAATCTCAAGTCCAGTTAAGGCAATAAAATATTTTAAAGCTTATGTCATATTACTTGTATTATATTGTGTGTGTTTTGCACATGAAATAAAAAACTGTAAAATTTTAGCAATCCAGATAATTTACTCTATCAGAACAAACATTTTTCAAAATTAAATAATTATGTAATTATGATGAATAATTTTCCCTTTTTTTCATTTTTTAAGATCTGTGCATATATTTGTAGTGTAATTTATTTGTGGGTATGTGAAAACAAAACAAAAGCAAAAAATTGACAAAACATCATTCGAATCACTTCAAAAAAGATGATTTTTTCTTTATAAATGTTTGTGTTTGAAATGCTAAATTTTGTTTACATAAGAAATACTTTCACGACGTATTATAACTCCAAACTTGAAGGAAAATCTTGATTTTTCTGAAATGATTTTTTTATGATTAAGTTTTTAGAAAACACCTACCGTGTCTCTCAATAAAAGACTCTTATAGAAAAAAAGATATAAGATATTCTCTAAGCAAATATCATTTTTGTTGGAGAATGTTGCTCAAGTCATTTTGAGTAAACGACCAAATGAGGCTAAGAAGTGGCCCAGATTGCCTATTTTGCAATTGTAAAGCTAATTTATGTTGTCATAGTGACATCATCACTTACTGCATACTTAAAAAGTGGAATTTCAAATTGAATAAAAAAATTTGGACAAGTAGTTTTTAACTCCCCAATTTGGGATAGCTCCTCCCCCCCAAAAAATTTCATGGATCTCTTTCTTGAAGAAAATTCTGTTTTCATGCAAAATCATTACATTATCATTTGTATAATTAAGGGATTTAGGTACAAAACAATGTAATATTTTATTTGTAGGTACAAAGCTTATTGAAGGAGATCAGAGGTAATGTTGATTGGAAGTCATTGCAGATTTCTTGTGAAAATAGAGCTCTCCCACTTAGTGAAGAAAAGCTCAATATAAAACAACACAGGAATTTAATGTTAGGAAGGCGAAAGAGTGGTCACCCTGAGCCAAACAGTGAAAACCAGAACAATAACAGTGAAAATCTGTCAAATAAATCTGCTGCACATAAACTGTTTAATTTGTTGATAGCACCTGTGGAAGATATTTTGATTAAGTTGGACAAGGGAAGTAATTTAATTATTATACCAGACAAAGACTTATTTCATTGTCCATTCACAGTTTTACAAGATTGGGGATCAAGCTATCTGTATAATAGACATAATATAACAGTATTACCAAGTCTACTTATGTTAGAAAAATGTGTAAATAATGAACTGAATTATCTCAAAATTCAAGATGAGCTAGACTTTTTAAGATCCCAAGCTCGGAAAGGTGGGTTAAATAAATATTTAACAAAGACAATTTTATCGAATGCTACTTCTCCCGCAGATGATGATGAATCCTCCGGTTCATTCACATTAGATTTACGGAAGGTGTCAAATCCTCGATTAGTCACAACCCAATTATCCCTCAAGTCAGAACTGGAAGATAAATTGGATCAATCAAGAGAAAACACACAATTATCATTAGAGGGGTTCAGAATGTCACCAAGATCTCCAAGTCAACAGCTACCACACATTCCTGAGAAGTCCAGTCAAAAAGCTGCTGAGTTCTTAGCTCGTGTTGGGAGTCCAACATCTTTAGAAGCTTTGTTAAGTCTACACAGCTATTCTACTCTAACAACACGGACTTCAACAGGGACTGATATTACATCTTCTTCAACTTCAGTAACAGAGTTCCAACAGATCAGTGATCAGGACAGGTCTCTGGTCATTGGAAATCCTCAACTTCCTGACAGGTAGGTTACCAAGTGTTATAACTTATGACATCAAACTTATAGTCCTTTCGGAAAACCTTTTTCCGGAAGTCTGAGTTTGGTTGAAAAATTAAGATTTTGTAAGAGTTGTTCCCCTTCGTGGGTAGTGCATCACATTGACGTAAGGATGATCAAGGAGAAAAACTCGAGTTTTCCCTGTACTTTATCTTAAAGCATTTGCTTTCTACGACTGCCAGAAGTAGTTAAAGTATTTACGCTCCACATTTTATTTTATAAAAACTAAAAATGAAAGCTTTAACTCTTTGTCCTCAACAGAAATTGATGCACGTTTTAGCGGTAATTCATCATACTTCCCGGAAACCGGGGACCAGAATGGTAAATTTTTTCATTTTAGAAGGAACCACGGCCTTCCGGAAATAGGTTTTCGAAAAGGGCTATAGGTCATACTAGTAAGCATTATACAAAGGGGGATAACCTGTTACATCAGACTGGTAGATTACCAAGACATATTACATCAGACATGTCAGTAACCAATGGGGTAAGTTGTAACATCAACAGTAGGTGTTATACCAGGGGGATAATTTGTTACATCAGACATGTCAGTAACCAATGGGATAAGTTGTAACATCAACAGGTAGGTAACCAGGTGGGATAACTTGTAACTCCAGACAAGAAGGTAACTACTGTCTGTAAACCTTACTCAGTGGAATGGCTTTTTGGAAATTTCAAAATTGTATCTTAGGAATATTTTGCTATTTTTTTGTCAAGAAGTAGAACCCAGTGAGTCGTCCAATAAAATATAAAATTAAAGTACTGCCGTCAACAGATACTTTTCAGCCACATAAGAATTGTTTTAGGTGGGGAATTTCTCATTGTAATTTTTTTGTCCTCAAAATTGTATTTTAAGTTACATGTTACTCTACGGGCATTTTAAATGGCTTTTTGTAAAAGCCCGCCAAGAGAGTTATCTCCCTTTTACATTGTAAATCCCATAGAGACGTTTCTCTTGCTCCAGGTTCATTTACGGTTTATCTGCATACAAAGCGCTTTTCTGGATTAACCTTCATCAGGTATACTAAAGGCTATAACATTGGAAGTCCAAGTTAGCTGCATTAGTCAAACATTAATAAATTTCCAGACAGTGACAAAATCAATGCACACACGCCAAATGAACGAAATGAATACAGGCTATGTTTGTGATGATATCAATTGCCAAACATATGAAGATCAAGATTCAAATGAACAACAAAAAGGAAAATAGACCGCTATCTTCCCGATACATATTCCATAAACAAAAACAGTACAGCATACACCTCAAGCAAAGGATAGCGTTTTATTGCCTCCACACAGCACTTAGAAAAGGCAAACTCTTTATTAGATTACAAAAATAAAGGAAATGTAATAAATGCCAGAAAGATGGCAATCCATTTCTTATTTAAATTCTAAGAATTTATCTGTTATCAAAATGAACAAAATGAATACAGGCCATGTTTGTTCAATTGGTGTATTTTTGCAACCAATTTTCAATTTCTATATTTTACTGGCTGATATTAACCAGCCAACCTTGAGTTATTATTGGTTATATAATAATTGAGTTTGGTTTTTTTACTATATTTATCAAAAAATATACCATTTCTGTAGGATATTGGATTAACTCATCAAATAGATATCAGAAAGGTGAAATCAAAGAGGATAATCATTAACATGATTTCAACTCCCCGATTGGGAAGGGCCCATGTGATAGAGGTCATCAACTATACATTCAGTGAATAAGTGATATGTGTAAAATCTTTTGTACATTTGATTCATTTCCTAGCAATTTTGCTAGCAGAAAGGGTAAAGATTGATCAGTATTTTCCATCATATGTCCTAACCTCACATCCACTACTCCTCAAAAACCACTAATTTCAATGATTGAAAAAACTGTGTTCTGTGTTGATTGAAGAAATTGCATGGGCTGATTACCATAAGTATAATGATAATCTGGATAGACTGGTAAAAAACTTTGGATTTGGGATTACAAATGAACATGGGTAAGAAAAAATAAATTTCGACCTAAATACCTCATTTTCATGATTTTATCTTGGAGGGCTGGTAGCAAGAGAATGATATTTATTTTCTTTTGGCCTATGAAAACAGTATCAAAAATCAAACTTTAAATTTGATTGAATTGGTTAATTTTTGTTTCCAACATACTAATATTTTTTCAGCCATGTTAGGGTTTGCTGATAAGTTGTTAATATTTCACAGTTTATTGCTATCTATGTAGCTTCTGCACCCAACCATAATTCACATTGTCTTTACTTCCAGTGTGATGTTACATGGGAGTACATGGAAACCATCTTGCATCACTCTCCCAGCAGCCAAGAGAGAATTGTCAGCAGTGTCGTCCTGGCTAGATGTCTCACCAGTCACAGCTGAACAGGCCAATAAAGAGACATTCCTAAAGGAAATACAAAAATCTACTGTTATACATATAGGTATATACAAACCTGTCTAAAAAAGGACACCTTTAAGATTTGGATATATTTTAAAATCCAGATTAATATCTGAAATTGTGTAGCCTGCTTTTAGCAGGGCAACATATAAGGATCACTTCCATCATCTTGTGTTATCTTAGCACACATCATCATTACACTTACCTGCTACTTTTCCCTAATGCCTTAAACCAAACTTGCAGATTGTTCTTCAGGAAGTGAAGTTGAGCACTTCTAATTTATTTTTTGATCGAATTGATTTTGGGAGTTTTCCATTCTAAAATACTAGGGCACACATCTGTTAACCACTACTTCTCCCTAATGCCTGTATGGAATTTTACCAAATTTGCACAGGTTGTTTTTCATTAAATGAAGTTATGCACCTCCTATTTCATTTTTTGATCAAATAAATTTTTGGGTTCCCAAAAACTAAAACAGTGTTAGCTGTCTTGGAGGCACCAAGTCCTCTCTAAAGCTTTGATGGAATGTAATCAAATTTGTGCAGATTGTTTTATAGGAAGTGAAGTTGTATACCATCATTTTCATTTTTTGAACAAATTGATCTCCGATGTTTGCTGCACAGTCGTAGGATCCCTCGCAGACGTTGGATCTGGATACCTGGTGTGTCATAGGGGTACTTATCTGTTATCTAATATTCCTACCTAAAGCATTGTTGATAAGTAATCTTAGTTATAATATGGCTCACTAGTCAATGCAAGCAGGAGACACAAATCTTCCATGGGACACATGATCCATTTTTAGCTCAACTGGCCTTAGGGCCATGTGAGCTTTTGTCATCATTTTGCGTCTGTCTTCATCTTCTCTGAAGCCACTGAACAGATTTCAACCAAACTTGGCAGAAATGTTAGGCAGGTGGTCCTTTACCAGGTTTATAAAATTGGTGCCAATCCGAAATTCAACATGGCCACTAGGGCCAATTATGTAATCTGATTGGTCCAGATTTCAAACATCTTCTTGTCAAAAACTACAAATTGGATTGAATTGTTACTTTGCAGAAATGATTGTCAGATGGCCCTGTACTTAACTTGTGAATTGTTTGCCAATCAGAAATTAAAAATGGCTGCAATGATTCTAGTTGAGCTTAGCCTTGGACTCATTTTTCACATACTGTATGGCTTGCCAATTAAGGTTGGTGTGCACAAAATCTTCGGGAATCTTACAGAATGGTCACTCCTCCATCATTGACTCTAAAATTTCAGTTTTGTGTTCTCACATACTGTTTGACCAACCATCATGTGTATTGGTGTACTGTAAATGTTTCATTTGTAGACTTACATGATTGAACCAAAAATAGGCCATTGACCAACATTTCACCATTGACTTTGGTTTCATTTTATCAATGAGTATTTCTCAGATACTACATGACTTAATATCATGCTTGTATAGTTCCTTAGCAAACATCAACTGAAACTAAACATGGTAAGAATGTTCCAGATGTGCTTTTCAATCATGTAGCAAATTGTAAAAGACACAGTTCAACAAAAAATTTGTCAGGTGAGCGATTACAGGCTCCGTGGAGTCTCTGGTTTAATGATGAAATATTACATTATTTTCAAATTTACAGTATAAATTGTATATATATTTTACAGCTACATTTGGTTGTTGGAAGGAAGGCTACCTGGCATTTACACCCAACCCAATCAGACAAGAGACAGGCCCTCCCCTGGAGCATTCTTACATTGTAACCACCAGTGATATTCTTGCCTGTAAACTGAATGCCCAACTTGTAGTGCTGAATGTAGGGTACAACCCAAATAGGAACCAGGAGACCATTCCACAGGGATACAGCCTTCCAGCTGCTTTCCTGTCAGCAGGTATATAAATATAGTGAACTATGATGTAAGTACATGCAAATGAACCTCAGGGTCTTCAAACATGCTCAACAATAACAAATCTGTCTTTAAAACATGACTGAAGACACAAAGGTATCCTAAAATGACTAATGATGTGAGACATTGTGATTCATTTGCTATAAAAATGAAAAGATACTGGTATGGGGTAAATGTCAAAGAGACTGAACTCCAACCACAAGAAAAACAGGGAATATACAAATCAAGAGGTCTCCATAAAGCCTTCAACAAGGGTGGAATACCACTCTATGTAAAAAGCTCTAGATTGTCCCTAATAAGAAAACATGTATATGTAAAATAATTCTGCTCCCACCTGAATATTTTACAATTGTACTTGTAACAAAACATATAACACAAAGACAAACATATGACCACAATTCCTGACTTATACAATAAACATAGTTAACAAATGAATGCTTACAGTAATTGAAAGCAACTGAGTGACTTTCTATTAGATTTTTATAGTTCAAATATTACTGCTTTTTTTTCTTTGATTTTTTTTTGTCAAAAGGGTCATGGGTCACCCAGGCTATGAATACTTTCTGTTTAACATCATCCATAAAATGTGACATACAAGAAATCCACATAATTCAACTGCATATTTGTTATGTTTGTAGGTGCAAAGTGTGTGTTTGTATTTTCCTGGTTTCTACACAAAACTGTGTATTATATCTTTAGGTGCTCAATGTGTGTTGGTGTACGTGTTCCTTGCTTTGACACTGGACTGTATAATTCTTATATTTGTAGTGACTCAGTGTGCGTTTGTATGTTCCTTGTTTCTGCAGTGGACTGTATATTTTTTATTGTAGGTGTGTAGTGTGTGTTGACATGTTCCTGATTTCTACACTGCAGTGTATATATTATATTTATTGGTGCTCAGTTTTGTTAATATGGTCCTGGTTTTTGGCAGTTGACTGTATATTTGTTATATTTATAGGTGTTCTATATGTGTGTGTGTATGATCCTGGTTTCTACACTGTACTATTTGTTGTATACTTGTAGGTGCTCAGTGTGTGTTGGTATGTTCTTGGTTGATACCAAACATTGCCAGGGAGAAGTTCTTCTACAGTTTCTACACAGAATTACAGAATGGCTGCCTAGTAACAGAGGCCATGTATGCAGGAATGAAGACACTTCAAAATGATGAGAGGTAAAAGGTTAAAACCAAGTTGAAGTTAGGTCATATAGTTGGTTTTATCTAATTCTGTTGAATTTTCTATTGTAATAAAATTGTAGGCAAAATAAATATTTTCCTTAAAATACAAGTGATTTATGCTTTTCCAAATTATAAGCTTTTAAAAGAAGGCCAATTTATAAGGAAATTGAAAGTTAATTAATTTATTTGTTTTCAGAGACATAGAAACAGATATTGGCTTATTGTAAATGAGGGGAATGAATCTAGTGACAAATGTCACTAGACCAAAAGAGTTAAAAAAAAATTCAAGTTAATTAACGGTTAATTAACAGCTGATGTTTATATCCCATTCAGTGCAGAGAAATAAAATCCTGTAATTACCATCAATATCAATTATCGGCGATTTGGTAATTTTTCCTTTGATATTGTTGCCTGATATTTCCTGTATAAAGCATGCATGAGACTATAGCCATGATACTGTAAAATATCAGGCAAGTGGTCATGTGACGTTGATTATGATGTTGCCGATAAAAAGAATAATGAACATTTTAAGGGTCTTGACTTTATAATTATCATCTGTATCACTGCTGGCCCTATTAGGCTTGCTGAGATACTGATAATAATTTCAGTCTCAGCCTTCAAAGCATCCATTATTCTGTACACATCATCAAATGAATAGGCTGAAAAGAATCACAACTATTTACACAAATAGATGTATTCTATCTCAAGATTGATAATTCTTTTGTGAAAATGACCCTTCACTTGCCACAACAGGTTTAACAGCATTGAATACAAAAGTTTGCTAATCTAAGTCAAATGTGAAAAGCAATGGGTTATATTTTTGAATTCTCATTAGCAGTAAATCCATAATTGAACACTGAAATTTTATACCAACCAAATAGTCATTGACATTATTCTAAAAGGCGATGAAAAGAATCAAATAGTTAAACATCACACTGTATGAAACAGAGCAATCAGAATTTACAAACAATACTTTAAACAGTTACTGTTATCATTACAATATATCTGATTTTCTGATCAGCTTATCCAATTAGAAAATAAGTGCCAAGAGCTATGGTACTCCTTAAACCAATTAATAATTGTGGCATTGATTTTACACCCAGTTTATTTTTAAGTTTCATAATTCTTGGATTCACGGTTGAGAGAGTCTCATCATGTTATAGATATTTCTGTTCAATAACTTAACTGTTTTATTTCTCTTTTTGACCAGTTAAATGCACTTATTGAATATGTCATTCATGATATTTTTCAGGTATTCCGATCTACAGAACTGGTGCCCCTTCACTTTAATTGGTAAGAATGTAACAGTAAATCTTAAACAGATCAGACACGCCATGTTAGATCAGACTTTAGACGCCACAGAGAAGTTTGTAGAGGAACTGAGTGGAAAGGAATTACTTAATCCTAAAACAGTCATACCATCAGGTAAGGGGTGAGATTTTCACATATGGGAGACAAAAAACAAACTGTTATTCTGATGTTAAAAATACTTGTTTTTCTATACTGGAAGGTCAGGATGTGTAAGGTCTGAGTACCAGTGAAACTACTTTAATCTCACTACTTTATAGTCAACAACCCTGTCACTCTGTTGTTTTTGTGTTTGGCTTTGTCCACCTAATAATGAAATTTTTATGGAAGTGTGATTTTGTCTATTATAACACATGTTATTATTGATGTTAATTTCTGTTGGATTGTCTGAACATTAAATACTGTACAAACATAGACATTAAATTTATTAAATCACCATATAAACATGCTTGTTTTGAAGTTTAATGCATGTTTTTCTAACATACACAAGGTCATTTTGAAAAGCATGATTCACTTTTCAACAATCAACCTAATATGATTTACTACCCTTTACCTGTAGCAACAGAACTTGATATTCTACTATTCTAATTTGATAGCCAAACATTTTTTAATATTCATCTGTTGTCTTGCATGTCATATATATAGTGTTTGAATTTCCTTCCTCAGCTAATTGCCAAACTTCATTTACTGGTCCCAAACCTGGCTGTTTTAAGAGGGTAAAAACTTATACAAGTTTTAAAAGCAGGGTTTTACACAAATGCCAATATCAATTTTTCGGCAATTTTGTTGTTTTGATTTTGTTGCCTGATATTTTCTGTATCAGAGAGGTCATGTGACATATTGATTATGATGTTGCCTATAAAAAGAATTATCGCTGGTTTATGTGTTTTCCCTTTGATCTTACTGGATTGAGAATTCTATTATCAGGCCACTATGCTGATATGAAAAAAATATTGTTGATTCTATTGTTCTTTGACGTGGTCACTGATATAATATAATACATGACAATCCAGCGATAAACAGATTAATGGTCATCTTTACTCGATCTCTCATATCCATTTGGATATTGATCTCCTCAAGAAGATCAACAATAATCTATAATAACTGACAATTAATGCCGGTGTTAATTAAGTCTCAACCTTTAAAATGTTTAATTTTTATATATAAACATTACATTTTCCAGTGCCATCAAGAGAAGATAACTTGACATCAGTACAGAGAATTCTGGGAGAGATTTTACAGGACCACAAATTTCATCCCATGGTGGTTCCTGATATAATCGACCTGGTAAGTTATAGGTTTTAATAGAATACCTAACTTTGCTACATAACTGCTGTAAACATGGATGGAAATGTCCATGGCATGATGTAGGACATGTAAAAATTTCTTCTTATCTTACCTTGAAGTGGAGCAGCTTTATGAAAAAAAACTTAGAATTTGGATGATTTTTGTCCATTTGTTTTGCTAAATTGTTTCACTCATATATGGGATTTTTTTAAATATAAAAATAGGGGATGTGGCATGAATGTCCATGAGACAGCCACCCACCAAATGAATGTTGTTTAACGTGCAGAAAAAAATATTTCGTGCATATTCAGGACAGGAGCTGACTGATGTGTCATGATGAATAATAAAATAGAGAAAAGAGGGGATATGGAGTAAATATTCATGACAAAAAATCTCGTATGTACAAGTAAATTCCAAGCAAAGGAACAGCGCTTTGATTGCTGTTCTTCATCTCAAAGTCACAG
>JARWCS010000004.1:1668336-1680033 GCA_034783895.1 Geukensia demissa
TCTAACAGGAGCCACTATGTTTAAATGACACGGATTGATACTAACAATTAACAAGTAACACTTGTACCAATGTAAATATACAACCAGGAAATGAGCATGAATAATGCTATTTGCATCTTAGTTGACAATGTGCTGAAGGCCTCGTAGACTTCTTCCATCTGATTATTTACAGAGGAGATTGGCAAAAAGTCTTATGTTGATTGGTACAGTGTAGTGATGTAGTTTCATGCTAAATTGAAAAGCCTACATTTTAACTTGAGGTACCACTATTGTTCAATGAATACACAGTAATTTCGCAAAAGGTTTCTGAAGGATTGTGGTATAGATCTCCTTGACATTTACCTTCAATCTCTTATATTTAAAAAAAATTTGATTTTTTTAGGTTAACATGTTTAATAACCCCACAGAATTTCCCAAAGAAACTTTTTTACTCTGACGCTCCGTTTAAAAAAAGCATTTGGTTAGTGGAATAAGAAAACAAAACAAACTTTGAGAGGACATACATGTCCCAGCCAAAACAAAAGCATACTTTGTTTATATACAGCATCACTTATACATCAAACTTTTTGATAATAATCATTATAATTTTCTTCTTTTTTGGTGTTATACTTGGCTTTTATTACAAATCACTGTAAGATTACTGATTATTGATAAATGTGTTTATGCCCCTATGAGACCAAATTGGTTTAAATAAAGAATTTGAAGCAACAGAAGTGAAATATGCATTCTCTAATTTCACATGCATTTTCACCTTTCCCAACCCATTGAAGGAATTTTTGATTAACAACATGTTGGTTAAAATGTCTCTAGTTATTTCCTGCCAAATCTATACGGAATGTTTTCATCAGCATTCAGAGAAATAGATTCTCAAAGCTGTATCTGTGAATTTCAATATTTCCCAACTCTCAGTTGTTAAAAATAACATGTTGAGAAATTTTTGTAATCCACTGGATACAGCATCTTTTTTGGTTCTTAAGTTATCAAAAGATACTGACAGGGAACCATTTTGGGACATACATTGTAATGTAACAGGGCTGACACTTAATGTTCCCTTTGCCCACCTACATGTAGTGATAAAAAATAGTGAGAAATACGCTTTTATTTGTGGCAGCCCAAGGGGAAAAAACAAAACTCAAATACTTGACCCATATTTAATGTGGCACAATACATTATATTTCTACATTAAATAAATGAGGAACTTCACAGGATGTTAATTCACGCCCTCGTTGACAGAGGAATTTTTGCATAAATTACAGCCTTACTATTTTTACCTTTATATAGCATATGTACTTCTTTGTCAACGATGCATCAAATTAGTCACTGTTAATGTTTTTTACAATTGATAGGTTACATGCAGATGCAATTGCAAAATACATCTTTTTTTTTGGCAATATCTTTTATTCTAAATAAAATAGTGTTGTGTGCAACACAGATTTAATACCAGACTAACCATTACAAAAATGTGAGAAAAACTGGGTCTATTAACATATTATCCCTGCCTATAAACATGATAGTGTCACATCACTGTACATGTATCAAATCTATTTTATGACCTTGCCATTATCTTCTACTTCGTTCTAAAGTGCTGTACACGATGAATGACATTTCCTAACTTCATTATGCAGAAAGTAACTAAACATAGACTACAACTGTACATGGTGAATGTACCTCACAGTGAACCAAAGTCATCTAAAAAGTGTCATATTACAACAGAAGTGAAGTACTATGATACTACAATTATTTATAAGGGAAATACTAGTAGTTACTAATCCCTGTGCCTTTTTAATCCCAGGTTCAGCTAATAGAATCTATGAAAATTTTGTTAAAAGTAGATCTTTGGAAATGGACCTGAATATATACCAGTGTCAAATAAACACAATTCTCAACAGGATTTTCAAATGACAAAGAGTTTAGTATTCAACACGTACAAACCTAAAGAAAAACTAAGTCATGGAAATGTAACAAGCAGGTCAGTAATCTAACACATGGACATAAAATACAAAACTGACTGTCACTGAAGCTTGATATCAAGGTTTAAGTATTTAACTAAAGTAGCTTATGTACTGTCCAATTATAAAAAATAAGGATATGGAATAAAATAACAGAAGTGTAAGAAATAGACCTAACCAGACATCTTACAGAATGGTTCCTGAGTTTAAGTAAAAAAAAACTTGGTGGCTGGAGTTGCAAGTACTCCAAGAAGGTCAGAGATTTTCCTCCTAAAAAATAAGCCATTCTGGCAGCAGCATTTGATTAGTTTCTTATGAGATTGCCAGAAAACTTGGTGAAGATTTCTGTGTTTTTACAAAGTTAGTTTCTTCCGAGACCATCAGGGTACTCAGTGGAACAGTTATGCATTTTTAACAAGGTTTTTTTAAGGACAAATGCACAGTACTACAGACCAACACATTTTCTGGTGAAATACATCCAATATAATAAGACTTAAGGCAGTACAAGGAACTTCATAAAGAAGTTAACCCAGGATGGAATAATTATTTGGACTTGTAACCTAAACATGCATTTTTGCAAGCTAAATTACCACCTCTTGTGGAACCTCTCTCAAAACTATAAAGGGTAAATTATTATATGTCAACAATATGGGGTATACCATGCACGGAATTTAAAAACGAAAACAGTAGACTGACCTCTTCCAATACTTTAGTCTTTACTAACGTAAAACATGCACATTTTATTCACATCAACATTGATTTTTCTGCTTGGTGGTTTTATTCCAACCTCTATATTAATTATTACAGAGTTACATGTAAAAGCTTCCCTATGCTTGAGTTGAATGCTCTTATTAATTTTCAGAAATTGGAGTATATGTTGGAAATTTATCATAATTCAAATTTTTGTTGGGGAATCATAAAAAAATTACCAGAAAATATCAACACCACGAGCTGGACTGCCCTTTAAAATAAACAGAACAATCTGTTCAAAGATATTTAAGAAAGGTAAATACGCCTTGTGATTATTGCTTTTATATGCAAGGGTTTTTTGCTTTTGTACAATACCAACAATACTGACAGATGCATCTCTAAAATATGCCAGAAATCCTTATCAAAACATATGGTTACATGATCACATCTGATAAAGCTTGGTGCACATCACACACATCACATAACAAACTTAATATGTCTGTATACATTCACTGGTAATGTTTAGAAAAAATCTACTTACGCATAGTTTTGTCTGGCTTTTTCAATAAGATTTTTGTGTTTTTGTAAGAACTGTGCAGCATCCTTGATGCTTATTTGTGGACTGTTTGCCAAAGAGTTTTCCATTGCACTTTCAAATGATAAACTATACATAGATCCCGGAGATAATGTTCCATTGGCATTTAATGTATTGTACGGAGACACAGAATTAGCACTGTATGCTGGAGTCCTTCCTAATGTATTCTGCAAAAAGAAATAACCCAAATTTAATCACTTTTCATCTACTTGGTCAACAGTGCAAAAATTATACTGTATCTGGCTATTTATAAGCTGATTTGAGTATGATTTACAATCATTATTGCTCCCCAAATCCTGTGGAATAACATAGTTTTTGTATACATTCACATAACCTTTTTACATATCAAATAAGCTAATATCAAGGAATATACATGTATAAACATTTTTACTGATAGTTATGACTAGAATGTGTTCTGTCACTGTGTGAGCTTTTAAGTTTGGACAGTTCAATGTTCTCTTACAAATAATTTGTATTCTTGAGAACCATACACATCACAAGTGACCACACAAAAACATTGTTCTGGTGTTTATTTCCACACCATTCATTATTTCATAGTGAAAACATGAAATTTAAAATTCATGTAATTATCATTACATCCTGCTATTTAATAAGTAAAGTCTTGATTTTGGGCTTGTAACTTTACATTCCACTACACTTGGCTAACTGAAAAAGTTATCTCAGACCTTAAAGTGGTATAAAACCCACAACTTTATTCTTTAAAATTGTTTGAAAGTAAAAATTGTTAAGACTATACAAGGTCCAGTATGGCAACTCATAAACTTTTGTTGATGTCATGCTTTTGGACATAAATTATAATTGGCAAAACATCTCAGTAACTTAAAATTCACCAGTCTTTCATTCTAAAAAATAGAATCAAATGTGGAATTTAAGTATATACACATGGATACTTGCAACCCATCTTAATTAGTCAATGATTTTTATCTGGGACTCAACAAAATTTTTAGTTTAATGTATTTTGCTATGGTGGGACTCGCCAAAATTTTGGGATCCTGGTTCTATACTCACCGAATTAAAAAGCTAAAAGTATCACTGTCAATACATTTATGTATAAATTTTAGATATAATTTTGAAACCAGTATCCTAAATTTTTCCCACTTTCACAGTACAGACTACAATACACATTCATATTTCTGGTTCCTTTAGTTTTAGCTTTTCTAGATTAAAGTCAAATAAACATGTATATGTTTATTACAAATTAATGAAAAGAATCAGTATTGTCTGTTTAACATACCGTAGGTGAAGGTCCCGCAGGACTGCGACTGTGGTATGGACTTAGTCTCTCCATACTCCCTGACGGAGAATGGTATACACCATTACCATTCGTTCCAAGGTTTTCTGTTGAACCATGTTTCTTTTTCTTATGTGTTAAATTTTCTTTAATATTCTTTTTTAAATCATCTTTATCCATATATTTCATGACTGACATTTCTTCTGGATGTCTTATACCTGAAAATATAATATGTATTTCAACAAATTATTGTTACAAGAATTTACAGAAATTTGTGTTTTTTATGAATTAGAAAGTTTCATAAAAACTAATTTTTCATGGGATAAGGAAAATTTTAAGTCAGCTAAACACATATTCTTCCAACTCGCAGTATTCCCAGGAAATTTCTGTATTTAACAGATAACCCTGACTCTTACAGAAGCTTCACATTTACTGATGTTTAATTAAAATGTTAGTACCACAACACAATGGTCACTGAATCCGTTATGACCTTGGACATCAATCTGTTGAACATAGAACACTTTACTCATTGAATCTATACAAACTTATTATTGGCACATCTAATTGATTGAAGGTATATGCTATGTTGGTGTTGTGTTGAGAATATAGAGATCAAGGTCACAACAAAACCTCTAGATCATGAGATGTGGAGGTTTGTTAAGATTTGAATTACCCCCACCCCACCCCCTCACAAAAAAAACAAGATGTACTGAATTTTGTCACTATTCTCCAGTAATCAATAGAAAAACTAACAGTTTTCAGGTTTTCAGCAAGATTTTTGTCTGGATAATATAGATGGCACCTGTGTTCAGTCTTTATATGTACAGAAAACATAGAAATATTGTGAGTAAACCTGGGTGCACTAAATATTTTCTGTACTGGAAATATTAAAAAATGTCCTGTTTGCACTAAATTGAGGAAAACCAGTAAGTTGTACATTTTTGGTTGTAAGATAACAGAAGACAGTTACACAGTAAATTCAAAGACAACTTTCTAACACTAATTTTTTTATCAACAAATCCCATGTGTTACTTCACTAGGAACATTTTGAAATTGAAGGAAAATTTTGGAGCCAAAAAGTGGCCTTATTGTAGCTTGACTCAACCTTTAAATTTTTTTGTGTACCTGTAGACATGGTACAGACCCCTTGACATTTCCCCTTATAAAAAGTTTTGGTACATAGAAGAATTTATCTAGAACATATCTGCAACTTTTTTATGTTATGAATACCAGCTTTAAACTTATAAATTCTGTTTTAGTGTATTGTTCTTTTGATACAAAAATGCTTGAAAGTTTTTATGATGACCTGAATTAATGGAAAACTTAAACTAGTTATGCCAAAAATCCATTAGTGTAAGATTAATGATAAGTAGTTACCTAATTCTTTACAAAGCTGAACAACTGCAGAGAATACTTTACAGGAAAAGTCCATTCTCAATTCTAGAATTTGTAAATCTGGGATTTGTACTTTAAGAACTTTGTGCATAGGTGTGAAATGTAATCTGGCATCAGCACCCACTCCATACTGATCAAGTGTAGTACGAGGGCGAGACAACCAGGTATTCTTTTCTGGCCACCAGAGGGCATGGTCAGACCAATCCATGGCAATATCTATAAAACAAAATACATGTTATCATTTCACTTTAACAGATACATTGTGACAAAAGATATATCATAAATACAAAATGTGAAATGCAATCCCACTAAACAATTAAATGTCACCAGAATACAATGTAATGCAGAAATATGCATACATGTACCAATTGTGTACAATGTACCCGGTTGGTAAAAGTTACAGTTACACTGAGAGTTTTGTATGAAAAATACCAAGGCTGGTGAAATTTCTCCAACTTTCTCCGAATTTCACCAGCATCTCCAACATCAAACAATGTGATTTTCATACAAAACTATACGCTTATATAGTAAAAAAAACTCCAAAGCTGGTGACATTTCTCAAGACTTTCTCCAACTTTCTCTGAAATTCACCAGCAATTTACAAGGTCAGACCTGAGTGTAATGTAACAATGTTTAATAGGACACTATTTGTATGTGTATTTGTTTATGTTAAAAAATGTATGGTAAAACCAATGGTGCAGTACACATTTATTACAATTGTCACAGGAAATACTGCTAATTATACTAGGCACATTCTTGGAAACTTGCATTCATAAATGTATGGCCAGTCCTTGACTCACCATTTTTGTTTGGACAAAATCATCAAAATGTTCAGTTTTAACCATTTGATGTACATGTAGTGGAACTCATCATTTTTTTTTTGAAAATCTGGGTCTGGACTCACCAAATTAAAAAATCTACAAGTACATGTACCTCTGGCATAGGTAAGTAATAACTTGTACAACAACAGAATACCATAATCATATTTACACAACATTATATACGACTATGACCTTTATGTTTAAATTTAAATTGTAAAATTTAAGTATGAGACATGTGTAAATTCCTTGTGGGTACAGAATTGGAATAAATATTATGCTCTTATCTATTCTGTAATAGCTAAAACTCTACATTTGATTCTGAAGATTAAACATAGACAACACAGCAGTATTTCCTGTTGATAAATCAGGATAAGGTCATGGAGGTAAATCTTCTTTAATATTGCTACACAGCATTGACATAATAAAGTTAACTCATAATTTAAGGACTACCACATAATAAATTTGTGGAGTTTAACTGAAAAGACTGGTGACAGGATCTTATTTCTTGGTTAATGAGGAACAATTCTTACTCAGTCACTCAGAATAATGGTTGTTGATGGGGCATGTCAGGATTTTATTTTAAAATCAAACAACAGCACAAAGAAAGAAAGACATCCAAAGATTGTGCAAAAACAACCTCTCAAAAGACTTTAGCATGTCGAGATCTCCATGTATTCTACTCAAATCTACAAATTTAAGCGCGGAGGAAAGAACAGAAAAATCTAAAATCCTGAACAAAGAAAATGCAGGTATTTTGTTAAGGAACAAAGTCACCAATACCTGAGCCTTAAAAACTTTCAACCATGTACATGGGTATGTACTCACAACACACCTAGACCATTCTTTCTTTTGATAAGACTCATCTAAATATTAGTTAAATTATTAAATGCTTATTAAACTATACTGAGAGGAACCATACAACGTAAACACAAACTCTGGACTCGCCAAATTAAAAATGCCCACAGATACTGTACGCACAGGATCCATACCCCTACCATTGTAAGACATCAGCAAGAATCAATTTCCAATTATGTGTAAAGCTATAGAACTCAATGAATTGAAAACAAAGTAAGCAGTGAAATCATATTAATTTAGGATTAATCAATGAAATCTGATCTCATAGAAATTGATTTCTAATGGCTGTAACAAATACTATCATATAAATGTCATTATGATTGATTGGGTTCTTTCAAAAACTGTTGTGATGTGTGGAAAAAATGGGTAAAAATCTAAACATTTAAATGTGACAAATTTGGTATTTTAATACATGTATATCTTTTATCATGCATGTCATGTGGGTGTAAATTACTTTCATTTCTGTGGGCAAGAGAATAAACTGCTTTAAAAAAATTATTGAAGAACTGGAATGTTAAAGTCTTGATAAACATAATGAGATGATAACCTATAATCTTTTACTGATAGTATTTAATTTGACCCATTAATCATAATCACACACAACAGTTTGGACCAGGATAATTTACTACTGAATAGATTTAAAATACCATCCTTATGGGTGTAGTTTAATGGGTCAATGAGTTAATAAAGTATATAGTTATTATACTCTATTGAATAAAACAGAACCTGTCCAGCCTAGTATGTCAAGTACACATGTACAATGAGGCAAAAAAATTGTTTCCGCTAAATGAATCCATGCAATTTATGAGGGGTCTAAACTATACATTTGTAAATATAAAAATAGAAGATGTGGCATGATTGTCCATGATAGCCATCCACCAAATAACAATAGAATTTAAACTCTACATGTCCCATTATGGCCTTCAATAATGAACCAGAGTCCACACCATAATGATAGCTGTAAAAAGACCCCAAAGGCAAAATAAAAAATGTGAAACTACATGTATTCATATCAAGAATGTACCAGACCTTTTTTCTCTGGTTGTAAAAGGAAAGGGTTTTTTGCCTAATATTCAGCATCAATCCAAAGACACATTTGTAATTGTAATCAATGGATGCCCTGAAGACAAGTTAGCCATTTGCACAAACAATATTACAGTTACAGTCCATTTATTTAAAAGAAAGAATATGGAATATATGCCAGAAAGATATGGTATTTATCCTTCATTTCAATAGTATATGTTTAAAAAACATGTGGGGATCTCTTTGCTAGTATAGCTGAGCTTTTCTTTCATTTTTGGTAATTAAAAATGTGAGGTAAAGCAAAATTAGGATCAGTCTGTAAAGGAGTAGGTTCGGGATGTCCTGTTTTTGGCCCTACAGCCAAACAACGCATGAGCTAAGATAATTTTTAACGAAAACTTCTAACATTCTACCAAAATGTTGAAATTTTCATTACATTTTGAATTTAGCCCATGTTTATGACTCATCAGTTTGTTCATGTGCACTTAAATGCAAAACCATGTCTGATTTTTCTAAAAAGCAACAATTGAACTGTTCTTATGTTGTGTCAATATATGAACGTCTCTTAATTTTTAGGGCTGAAAATGGGTAATACAGAACCCACTCCTATATAAGCTTAAAGCACACATAATTTTTGGGAGTTTCAGCCAAAGAAATTTGATTTCCAAAATTATGAAAGCAACATCATGATGTGTCCAAATATTTCACAAATACAGAAAATAGCTATTTAAGAAAGAATGAACCAGCATTAAAAATTTGAAAACTTGCAATACAATGTTTCAAGAAGGAATAGATTTGAAATATTGCATTTTTTCATTAACTTAAACGGGAACTATCTATCTTCATAGAAACAGGTACGTACATGTACATAGAGTATATCTCTTTATATGTCCCTGGTAGAAACAAGAATATCCAAACTGCTACTTTATGGTAAACTTGGAAAAATAAATTTCAAGTATACTTTGAACTCAAATAGTTGTTGGAGTTTTTATTTAGGTATCAGGTTAACTTGTTGCTCAGCGACCTTGACCCAGGTAAACTTTTCTTAAATATGCAAACTTTGTCCAATGTTCACTAAGCCCAATCAAACTCATTGTGAAATTGTCCCACCATTAACTTGTTCAATAATGTAATTGTCAATTAACAAGTAGAATTTGACCTTTCGTTATAAGCATGCTGAAGTATTCACTATTTATTAAGAATCAGTTCATTATTTCATAGAAACCCATAAGCTTGCCGTCATTCATAATATCTCAACTCTACTGTGAAGAAATTCCTATGAGAGTCTCCTTTTCTATCATTCTTGACCAATACATTGTATTTCACAGAAACTTTGAATGATTTATAAACAGGTTCCATCTAATAAAAGGTTCTCCTGTTTCTCCTACGGTTCTGTACCAGTCTGTCTGTTCTCCTTGTTAGGAATAAAGTTGGTGTCAGTGGTCAATTCAGATTATTTGTCACATTTGGGTTAAATTGACTAATTTAAATAATTTATTTTCACTAAATAGTTTTGGATCACAATGGAGCAGACACAAACTTACATTGGGACAAGTTCACATTATAATGAGTATAAAATGGATTGATTTACTTTGGGACAAGTTTGCTATGTGACAAGTAATTGTTTGTGGAGCAAGTTTACTTTGGGATATTTTGCTCCAGAACAAGTTAACTGTAATTATTAACTGAGTAAAAAAACACAACAAACTTAGGTATTCATATGTGATCTAGTTTAATATGGGCTATTTTTATTTCTAATTGAAAACTAATTAAAATGAAACTGAAAGTATGAATATGCTTACCCAAAGCCTCTACAAGTTTGACCATAACACCACCCATATGAAGGTCACCAGTTACCCTCAGGGTTTTGTCTACTGCCAAGTCCGTCACAGTAATGTTTAAGTCCCAAGAACCATCCACTGCCATTTTGTACAACTATATAAGAATGTCACATATAAAAATAAATCCGGAAATCAATAGGCTGGGTGCAAACGGATGTATTTTCGACTACATTTTTCTCTTTCCATCTGTGTGGAATAAAAATAAATCACTGTAAGATTAACAGAAAAAGCACGGATATATCACATTCAATACCAACAATTAAACATAAGTTACAATATAGTTATCTAGTCATATTAAACTCTCGTATTGTAAACTTTATATAGGTCAAATTTCTTCTAAGGTAATGCAATGGCCGATCCCGTACAATAACAATTGCCAACTGTTTTCGACTTTACTCACCGTGCTTATAAATTTAACCTTTTGATTAATATCCGGTAGGTATTTTCTAATTTTTGTGACAAAAAAGCACTCAAGCAAGTCCAGTTAAGAGTAAACAATACAGATTGTGTAATTCATTTCACAGTTTATGACTCAAACTTTATCAACTTCCCTATTTGGAGCGCACTTAGTATTACCGCAAACTTTCTTGTAAGATGAATTTTGATTGGATGATATTTTTGTCTACCTGGGTGTCCCAGTTCTGGAATTTCTTTTTATTTTTTCGGAAACCAACATTTACCAATATTTAAAACCCCCGTAAAACGTTCTTCTGAAAGTATCAAAACACTGATGACACATTTAAGAAATTGTAATATCAATTATTGGGAAATTAAACCGTGGGATACACCGTGCATTCTTTCATGTTGGGCGTCAACCAATAATATCTATTGTTATAAATCACAGGTATCCCCTTTGTGGTGTCTTCTACGACGTCCGAAATAGGGATTCAGCTGCTAGATGGTCTAAAAGACTGTAGTTTAAGATATTGATACGCCTTTAAACTGGCTTTTTAGTTAACTTTTTTTTGGGGGGGGAGGGGCTGAGCAAAATATTTTAAGTAATGGTGAAGTGATATCAATATGAATTTACTTAATATTCGTGGTAACTTCAGCAACTTATATTACAGATATGTATCATTTATGTCTCTGGTTATTTTAATGTCATATAAAGATCAGTGTATAGTTTCTGTTTTAAAATTTGACAAACAGGAAAAAGTCATAAACCTCTGTCTTGTTAGTAGTTGAAAGAAAAACTAACTTTACTGTCCCTTTTTATACGACCGCAAAAATTTGCGGTCGTATTATGTTATGGCGTTGTCGTCGTCGTCGGCGTCGT
>JARWCS010000004.1:1696881-1710698 GCA_034783895.1 Geukensia demissa
CGTTACACGCAAACCACACGCACACGATCCGCACGTTACACGCACACGATTCACACGTTACACGCACACGATTTACATGTTACACGTTATTTTGGGAACCTTTTACGCTCCAGGGGGTGTAGTCTGATTATAACCAAACTTTGGTGGAATAGTCCTTGGAAGGTCCTCTTTAAAATGTATGTTCTGTTTTTCCGGGTGGCATCCAATATGGCAGTTTTCATGCTTCATTGACTCGGTTACACTTTAACGTCTCAGTCAAGCTTCATGTACTGTGTGTACTGCCATCAAGAATCTTACTAGTATGCTTAAAGGACCTCAAAATTTTGTAATATTTAAACTTTTGCACGAAATTAGCATAGGGCCCAACAACAGAATACATCATGCTTACAACGAGGCAAACTTTACAAACCGTGGCTTGTATAACCAAACAACTTTGAGCCAGGTGAGCGATTACAGGCTCCTGGGGGCCTCTAGTTCAAATGTTGCTTACCCTCTTGTTAAATTAACAAGGAAAAATCAAAAATTTATTAAGACTGAGGATTGAGTTTAGTCCAGTTGAAAAACACGTTGATAACTGCCCTTGTTTTGTCATTCACCACTGATGAGGGTATGTACATTTTGGATACTTATGCAAGTTTATACGGCATTGGAGCTGAATCTCACAATTCCAAAATGGGGATGAGAAAGTTATTTCATTTGCTAGTAAGACTCTTAGTAAAAACATCAAAAATCACTGTCACAAAAGGGAACTTTTATCCACAGTTTTATTTGTACGTCCATTTCGTCATTATTTATTTAATCGTAAATTTATAATTCTTACAGACCATGTTTCTTTGTCATGGCTACGCAATTTCAAGGAGCCTGAGGGCATGAAAGCTCGATTAAGTAGTATTCTCGATAACTATGAGTTTGAAGTTCAATACAGAAAGGGGACCAATCACAGTAATTCTGACGGGTTTTTATGTATTAGGACTATCGTAAGTGATCTGTGCTCAATGTGACTCAGTTCAGTTGAGTATTGGGTGAAAATTGGGTTAAACTAGCAAAAATTTGCCTACGATACCTCATCAATCTGTAAAAGAAAAATCCCATCATCCCAACACTCACCCAATACTTTCTTATTACAATAGAATTAAACCGACTTTCAGACAAGATGCATTTCAATAGCTTACTGAGCCATATAACAACCAACAGATAATGGTTGATCAGACATTTTATATTTTAGAGAACTGGTTACCTCCTTGACATTTACTCCACATTCTTTCATATAAATTTAAAGAAACCAGGAATAAAATCAATTGCACAATGTTACATATGCCAGTACACCCCGACATGTCGAATAAATAGCATTGTAAATACTTTGGAATTCAACAAAAGAAAACAAAACTTGAAAATTACAACTTTAATTACAACTACTACATTCATAAATCAATCTGATGATTTAACAATTGTTAGTTTAGTGTCATTCAAAAAGCATTATTCAAGGCACTGACATCTCCTATAGCACTATATGTTGACTCACATTGAAACAAATCTTCGGAAACTGCTGACATTAAAGAATCAGAACTTAACATTCGATTCATCCTGCTATATCTGAGGTATGAGGACTTAGTTGTCCACCCAATGTGCGACATTATATCCTCTGTCGACCCACCCGAAAGTGACAATGTTATTGCGCACCCCCCTCTTATCCCGTGTGGCGTCTCCCCTGCATCAATCCCTACCTCCTTCAAATATTTTTTAAGCCTGTCGTACATGACATTAGAGGAGACCGGTTTATCCAATACAATTTTCCTACTGGAATCAAGAGTTCGAAATAAATAACCACAAGACAAGTCAATACCAAACTCCCTCATGCTGTGAACGTACCTATCTAAGGCATTAACTGGACAAATTAATTTGTCCTCTAGCTTCGAAACCGAAAACTGATTTACCTTTCCCTTGCCTAAGGTTTTGCCAACTGTATGGGTAAAAACAATTCCTTTATCTCCTGGAAGCCTCTTCAATTCTTGCGTTAAACAAAGTCCCAAATCATTTGCACGATCTCCAGAGAAAAACTGTATCTTAAAAAATGCTTGATCACGCAAATACAAAAATCTATTACTTACTGAAACCGCACCTTGATTTGCAAGCAAAGAATCAATATGCAGTGAAATGGATTTGAGTTTGCCAATAAATAAGGGTTTAGCCTGTTTGGGAGTTACGTGCGCCACTGATTGTTCAACTCGAATCCCCTGTAAATATTTCTGAACCTCAGGGCTACAGATTGGGTTTCCAAAATCTTGCGATATATCCCATTTGTCCCCTCTTCCCTGGCATTCAAATATCGACTTGAGTTGGCCTAAAATTGATTGAACCGTACCGACAGCCAAACGTTTCGGACAGGAACAAGACCAAGATCCTAGCTTACCCAAATTGGGACAGGAAATGCTATGAATTTGAGTTCTACCTTTCCCATCTTTTCCCACTAAAAACCGCTTCACATCCATAGGAGTAGCATTGAATAACTTTCTACCACAACATCTTGTCAACAAAAAACTTTCGAATTCTTTTTCGAGAGCAGACTTTTTCTTCTTGTAATTTGTGTTATCCACCAGGCCTTCTAAATACTTCAACCTTCTCTCCACACAATAATCATCTATATTTTCTTTGACAAAAACTTGACCATCCCTCACACAAGAACAAAAATTCGCCAAAGTAGGGTTAAACTTGGGTAAACTGCAAATCTGACAATTTGGCTGCCATAAACCAACCTAAAAAGAGACGGAAAAAATCTAAGTACAAATAGATTTAAAATTTAAGGCGCGCTGCGATGAGATTCCACTGTAGCCCTTTCCTATCTAACACGTAACCTGCCTTAGTAGGATACAGTATGACCCCGAGTTCCCCTTTTTTGCCCAAAACAAAACATTCCTGTACACGAGACAAATAGTAAGACCACCAAACCGGTCTAGGTTCGAACTCTGGTAGAACAACAGTGCATTCTGACACCCTACTTTGCTCAAGATATTTTAGAATCGGAAAAATAAGCCTAAACGGTGGAAAAACGTAAGGATTGACTTCCGCAGATAAATTTTGTGAAAAAACATTTACCCCTGCTGAATCTACGGTTGGGAATGGAGTGAAATGACGTAGAGGTGCCCCACCTTTCCCTACCATTACATTAGAATCCAACGACATTAAATCAACTGAATGCGGACCGAAAGCTGCCTCAACTCTTTTCCAAATTTCATTTGATAACCTTGAATCCGAGTAGGAAATTCGCCTAGACTCCTTATCCGCTTTATTACTCTCAGAAGCAACATACTGTAAACGCAAATCTACATTGTAAGATCTACATAGCGAAAACAACTCCTTCAGAATTCCATTTAATGCAGAATCCCTCCCACCTTCGTTTGTCCATGCATGAACAACTGCAAGATTGTCACAGAAAACATCAACCCTGTGATCCCTAACCTTTTCTCCAATCGATTTAACAGCATTAACAATTGCATTTGCCTCCTTAATATGTATGGGCCTCTTGTCATCACCGGACCAAAAATCACCAAATTCATGGATATTACCATCCAAAACAATGTAAGCACCCCACTTGTATAAAGATGCGTCCGACGATAAAAGAACCTGCAGATGCCTTTCCTCCCGCCAAGTAACCCAACCATGCCAAGTATCAAGAAACCTCCAAAATTCCAATTCCTTTCGTAAATCGTCATATATTCGAATGGGCCTACTATTTTTGCTAGCAAGGCTTATGGCCCGATTTATTTCCCTTGAATATAAGCGGGCAGCAGGAACAGCTAGACATAATGAAATGCATTTCCCAGCAAATCTTTGAAGAGTTTTCAGAGAAACTTCCCCCCTGTCCAAAATCATATCCCTAAGACAAGCGAACGAAGCTTTCTTATCATCTGGTAAAACAAATGCTAACTTTTGAGAATCGCACCACATTCCTAAAAATTTCAACTTCTGAGTAGGAACAACCATGCATTTTTGAATATTCAAAAAATATCCAAGACGAACGAGAACTTGGCAAACTACATATAAACCCTTTAAAGCCATAACAACAGAACTCTCTGGGTTTTCCCCATTATCAATCCACTGACAGATTAATCGGTCATCAATATACAGAAGAGCTGGTACACCTAGGCCACGACAAAAACTGATAGGAATTAAGCCTGTCGTATGATAGATAAAAGCGCTAGCTTTAAAGCCAAAGGGTATAGTGTTATAGACCATAAACCAACCTGCAAACTGAATACCAAAAAACTTCCTACTTGCGGGACTCAACAAAACGTGGTCATATCCAGATTTATCGTCCAATGACGTCATGTAGAAATTTTTTCCCACAATTCGAGGCACATCCTTTAAAGTATCTAACTCAAAAGGGTGATCCTTAATCCATAAATTCAAAAACCTCTCATCATGGCAGAGTCTAGGCTTAGACGGCTCTACAGTAAGGGGTAAGACTAGATATGGTGGTTCACACTCACCAACCCTACCAACTAACGAGATTGATCCATTTCGTACCCTTTCCAAAAGTGTCAGGGAAATAAAATCCACAAAATCTTTACAAGATACGGAGTTTGGAAAATAAGCAGGTGGGGGAAAATCTGAATCATAATGCTGACCCTTAAAATTTCCCTTAAAATGTCGGAACATGTTATTGACATCAACTCCATTTTTTACCCAATCCAAAACATGTTCGGGCGCTCCCAATTTTTCCCATTCAGAAACATTGTTACTTAAATTACCAGCTACATAATAATTTGGATTTCTAAAAGAAATATTGTCAAAATCAAAATCCGCTCCCGCGGCAACCTCTTCCGCACTCTAGCAAGATAGAGGCTGGGTCGTCTCTCCAGATGAATTTTGCCAAAGTATATTCGACGTGTTTCTTGTAGGTATCCCTTCTGGGTTGAAATTTGCCCCAAATTCCCAGTCATGTATAAATATATCTAGTTTGGCTTTCTTCCTCACCCCTGATTCACTCTGAAAAGTGAAATTAGAAAACTTTAGCTAACTCTGGAAGAGACGCCCAGCCCATATCCCGCGTGAATGGAATTCACTAGGAGATCAGTGCTCCTGGGAATAGGGTAGGCATCAAAATTAAAGGCGATAAAATTGAAAACAGCTAAAAGATAACAACATATCAAACACATCACATTCATAATATTTTACTACAAAAAACGTTTATTTTTCTTTTTTAAGTTTAGGACAAGATGACACAAAATGTCCAGTTTCCTTGCAGTAGAAACATTCCCCATTATTATTCCTGCGTCCTCTCATACGGAACGGTGGCCTTTGTCCAAAGTAAGGCCCCTGCATTAACGGCTGAAAACCAAACGGCATTGTTGGATACGGAAAAGGAGTCGGAGCTGGAATTTGATAACCATTAAAATTAGAAGGAACGTTATCTTTTTTTGACTCCATACTGACACCCCTTTTATCATCTGAAACTTCGTATTTTTTCGTTTTAACCCAATCAGCTATTACTGATGCGATTTTTTTGTCTTCTTGGGATCCAAACATTTTAAGAACCAGACCAGCGAAGTCCGGGCTATCCTCGTACTTCCTACACATCGCAAAAGATTTAGAGAAAAAACTGGCTTCCTTGTGATTATATTTATGTGCCGCCTCAACCAGCATCTCTATAGCTGCAAGTAAAACGCTTGGAGATGTCATTTTCGGTCGTGATGCTAATGTTCTAACGTAATTTAATGCTTCATCTACCTGTAATTCATTACTCTTGTGCTTTAATGCCTCTAAGTCATCCCTGATTGCTTTCAGCTGTGTAGAAGTATCATTAGGATTTGCTGCAGTAGTGTCGGTAATACTAGCACTTGAAGGTTTTTTGTTGGCCTCCACAGAAACCGGAGCAGTGTCTCCACCAACCGAATTTGACGTAACCTGAAAAACATAAAAGCCACAAACTTAAGACAAAATATCAAGGGGTCAAATATTTTAAATTTAAATTAAAACCCAACGTCAAGTACTATTTAAACTTTAGACTCCAGTTTGGTACTATAGACTTAAGAAACCAATCAAATAAATAAAATAACAAAAAGAATAACCATATAACCTATGAAAATTACAGTTAAAACAACTACAGCAACAACTTTCAAAGAGAAAATGTGGAAAAATCGAAATTTTCTTAACACAAAAAATTATTTAACTGTAAATAAATAAAAATACCTACTCCCGTTAAATCACTTTTTATTTTTTAGCCGATAAAAAATTAAATGTTTGGCATCACATCGTCCAAAAATACAAAAATGCATCAGTTTTGTAAATAAATCTAGTCTAAACCAAACCTTTAACAGCCTTATTGCGGACCATCAGCAATAAAAACGGAAAGAACAGAAAAAAAGAAAATCAGTATTCACTTTTAAACCCGTACCCTTGAAAATTTCGAAAAAATTATAATACGAACAGCTCTCAAATTTCAACTAATCAAAATACAAATTTAATGTATAAATAAAAAGGAAATACCTTTTCCTTCGTCTAGTCTTTGTCCCCTAGGTGCACCAACAGTATTGGCCAACTGGATAGTCTCATGTAGTATCACCCTTGCCGTATCGATACTGTCCTCTTTGCCAGTAAGACCTACAACATCCTTAAATGACTCTCCTAAAATCAGAATGAAAATACCATAAAAGTGACAAAATAAACTAAGGCGAACAAAAGTTAAAATAAAACTACTCTGATATTCTACCAAAACTGTTATAAAAAATGAAATCGCATTATTTTGCTAAGACGAAAGATCAACTAAGCCAAGTGAAATTTAACACGCAAAGAGTAAAATTTATCTTAATTAAATTTATTGGTACGTATGATTTTTTACCCAAATACAGGAATGGGCCGGGAAACACCCATATAAAACGAATATTCAATACCTGAACAATCTATAATCGCTTTCAAATAAATATCAAAAATGTTAAATTTATGCACGAGTATATACCCCATTACCATAACTTACAGTTTTACAGTTATATGTCCAATAAAATGAACTTCAGACAAACATATCAACCAAATAATCCGCTAAATCATTGACAATACAAGCGAGTCTCCGTAAAGGCATGTTCGACGAACTCAATTTACATACCCGTAAGTTTCTCAAATTCAGCAATAAGCTCCTCTTTAGAGTAACTCTCTAGTGGAGTGCCCTTTTTAAGTCTGGACAATTCTCCGGTAACTGTGTCATGGTCAGCTGACTTCACTCTTAACACCACCGGTATTAAACTCTTCCCGTGCAGGGAGTAGTTTGTTTTCAGAACTTGAACACCAGTTGAAGCCATACTCCTACAAGACACCGAATACACTCAATAAATCGAAAATTGAATAATATCATACACCGCAAAAAGAACTTGAGGCGTCTTAGATGAAAGCTCCATACTGTAGTTGATACCCGTAAAAAACGGGCATATACACCGTTAGGTTTCCGTATGGAACGGGCGATACACAAAAATGCATATCCCACTACTTTCAAATAAAACGCCTCTAGATTTACCTACGAAAACCTTACCAAAAAATTACACTTCTCTAAATTTATTATTATTATTATTATTATTGTTATTTTAAATTAACTAAACTGCCAATAAATAAAACAAATTGGGTGATTCAAATACCATTTCAAATGCATTATTGTCGAAAATATGAGTAAGCATACACCTCCGCTCGTATATAAATACCTAAAAAAACGATATAATTCATCTAAAACTGGTTATATAACCGCAGACAAAAATTACCTAAATAATTACGGAAATAAACATCGAAATAATATCACTTGAGCTTTACCAAAAGAACAAACAATTATAAGTAAAAATTACAAGCAGAGTCCAACACCTCAATATTATAGAAAAAATTATCAGTGAATAAAAAAGATCACCTTACCATAAACGAAGTGACTCCAACAACGACCACCGTAAAAGTGAATTCGTATAACTTTAAAGTATTATAATCGACTATCGCCTTCCTGCACGCTTTACACAAAGGCGCGAACATGTATGACAATACAAGTACCCCATTATTGAACCCTTGTATTGTTACATTAACATAAATCACAAATTCGCATATTAAACTGTGTTACCAAATAAACTGTACTCCGTCGATCAAAACATTTAAACAATCGTAAAAATATCTAAAATAACAAATCAAACTCAAAACCTGTCCGATACCTTTATCTTCTCAACAAGACCTTTCTTGGAACACGTAAAACTAACAGATAAATTTTCTAAAATGATCAAATTACTAAAAAGTATACCATCAGTTTAAAAAGTTAAACTTGTTAACTTACAAAACTACGCTCAACAAGACCTATCTTGGAGCCCCAACACCAATAAAAGAACATTAAAATAAAAATTACTCAATGAGACCTTTCTCAGAGCTAACTATAAGTATCGAAAAACACGTCCGACTTGGCCGGTAGCTGCGGCTCAAGCATTAAACTATCGTCACATCTCGCGAGACCCACTTTCGATACCCCTAATATAATATGTAAAAGGGAAGACTGTCAGGACTGTAGCCCCACACCTGTAAGCCCGATCCTCCAAAGTCGGACTGATGGAATTGTAGTCTGCCAGGATTGTCAATCCTTCCAAGCTTACTATCCATCAGGTTTGACTGAAGACATAGAACTTTTTTTAAAATACAATTGTTTGCTCTTAATTGACGGCCCTTAGTCTCCTAACAGAAACATTGACCCAAACTGGCATGACTTTTAGTCTTAATGATATTGCCATAGGAGATGTTCTTAATATGAAAATCAAAGATCAAAACAAGCCCCCGAAATAATAACACTCTAGGTTTACACCCTGAAGCCAAACTTTTGTTAGGACTGTGGGATTAAGATTAAGTTATTTTAAATGATATTTTATACAAAAAGTTAGTTAAGGATGATGGTATTTAAGTATTTCAGTTAATTGCTCCTAAAGAAATCAGAGAAGTTATTTTTGATCAGCTTTATTATAACACAATTGCTGGACATTTTGAAATAGATAAAAAAAACCTTAATTGTATTCGTAATATATTATGTTACTGGCTATACATGAATGATGATGTTAAACGTTGGTGTTCTGAATGTGTTACTTATGCAAGATGCTAACCTGGCCAGGAGTACGACAAAAAAATGTAGTGCTCCCCTTGAAGGAATATGAATTGGTATCATGGGTATTGTGAGACACTTGCCCATTATTGAAAACAATAATGAATATATTATTGTGGAGGGAGATTATTTAAGTAAGTGGAAGGAAGCTTACCCAGTCCCAAATCACAATGCCTTTGAGGACAACTACATGGCTAACTTGTAATGTTGTTTAAAATATTTTTCCTTCTTGTTGAAATTTAGGATGCTGATAGTGACTTTTGAAGTTAAAATATTTATTTTGTGATGACTTTAATAATATATATTTAATATTGGAATTTAAATTATTTACTTATGTTTTTTCTTAATGACTTTTCACCCGTTCCCAAATCACACTGCCCTTACAGTTTACTGAATTTATTTGTTGTTATGGTTGCCGTCTTTCCAAACATTCTGATTAGGATCGATAATTCGAGTCTCAGTTGTTTCAAATTTTTTGTCAGAAATTAGGTTTATACAAAACTAGATCCACACCTAATAGGCCCCAAAGTTCTGGTCTTTCAATGTTTGTTAATACCATCGTAATGATTTGGACGATCATATTCCCTATTTTATGATGGCTTATCGAGTACTGTACATGCCAGCACCTAGTGGACAACAGTTAATGTTTGGTAGGGAAATACCTGCTTGGGAACATGTGACCTTTGCCCTATCGAATATGTGGAGTGGATTAACAGTAAAATGCGGGAAGCTTTCAACTTTGTCAAAAGAAGTGTTGGTACAGCTGCTATGAGACAGAAAAGTTTTATGATCGTGGCTCTGCTGCACGGTCCTTTGTGCCGAATGACTGGGTCTGGCGTTGGAATCCGCCAAATGTCAATTAACCATTATGTCTTTTTGGTTGGACTGGACCATATTAAATTTTAGAAACTGAACTTACTAACACGATTCAAAAAGATGCTAATAGATCACCTATAAAAGTGCATACCGATCATTAAAAACTTTATCGTGGCAAAAATATACCCGAAAATTGGTTGCTACATGACAGTGTTACTACAGATTAGGACACACAAGATTTGTATATTACAGAAATTAGCGGATAACAATACAAATATGTTTCTTAACAACAAAACGCCTCAGACCAGTACACATAAACCTCAGGTTACATGAAAGTTTGTCAATCCCAAAGACATGGGTGATTCAAAGGCTTTTTGTTTATAATTTTTCTATAAAATATCGATATATTGGAAATGTCGATGTCATGTTTTTGTATTTTTATGATTATTTGTACGATTATTTGTATATGCCTTTATAGACCTCATTCTAAAAATATTAATAGATTATTATGGATGATGTGTTAGATCTCCACACCGATCAACAGGAATTAAAAGAATTCCAAAATGATATCATCATGCCCCTTCAACCTGTATTTAATCCTATGGGGATGTACTGCCCGGTGATTTCGTGTTCCGCAGTAGTAAAATACTATAATTTAAGAGAACTCCAAAGACATTGGCGTCACCTCCATGAGCAGTTGAACTCAACATGTAAATGAACCATTTGTCGAAAAAAAAAATCGAGTTTGAATTCAGTGTTTAAAATTATGTTAAACACGTGAACCTCCACGACAAAGATAATGGAGATGATGTAGAAGACTACTTTACGACTACGCAGTCTAAGAATAAAATCTTCATCCCGCCGAAAGATGCTACGAGTCCAAGATATGGAACTCCGACGAAACTTCACCAGTTGAATACAAAGCGAAGCAGATTTACGAAAGGAAATAGATTCGCCAGCAGGGGAATAATCTGGAGGATAGGGAGAATGAGGACAATTACATGGCTAACTTGTAGTGTTTTTATTTTATATATAATTTTTCGCTCGTGTTGAAATATAGCATGCTGATATTGACTTTCGAAGTTAAAGTATTTATTTTCTGATGACTTTAATTATATATTTTTGACATTAAACTTAAAATTATTGACTGATATTTTTGATAAATGACTTTTCATGTTTTATTTCTTATGATGATAGTTCGTTGATTTTAATGGTGCTATTTCATTTTGTTATATACATACATGTATTATACATGAAATATGCTATGATAATAATTATTTAGTTTTTAAAATGGTGCTTTTTGCCTGGAATATCTATTTTCTTACAGTGTATCGTTCAGCTTAATTCTTGGCTTGCACCCCAATACCCTACTCTTTGCCTTTTGATCGATGCTGAATATGTTAAAATTGATCTAATGTAGTGATGTTTTGAAGTCGTAAATCCCAAAATTATTATTTCTTGCTGTTTTAGACACCAACTTGATGGATAACTAGAGCTCACCCGATACTTGCTTTTATGATAATAAATTCGTCTTACCTATTTGTATTTAAAGTATTTTTTTGCAGAATTATTCCTTAAAAATTCCTTGTGTTGACCGGAAGTGGTTCGTATTGGGTACTTTCTATTTTATGTTCTCATTGGTCAATTTCGGCTAACCATTTGCCTCTGTTGAATTTTATTTTGATACGTAAAATCCCTTTTCGACGCCATCGTCGTTTGTCTCGTTAAGTATAAATAAGGCTTGTTTTCACTGCTTCAACACTTGGGCTTCAGACCACCCTGCCAATCCTAAAGAGGATCAGAGCCACGACCAGCACCTCTCTTGTGGACGTCACAGTTTTTGACAGGGGGTAAGCAAATGTAAAATAAGGGACTTTCTTTTCTTTGTTTGCTAAATACTTATCCGTTTTCTGGTTAACTTTTAAACACAACGCGAAGCTTTAATTTTTAATTTTGTCTCATGGCATATTTGTGCATTTCATACTTTTGTTTGGAACTTTTGACTTGTTATGTTAAATGAAATTTTTTACGTTACATAGTGTTCTTATTTCAAGCCAAGTGTATCCTGATACTATCTGCGAAGTACTACTACTACACATTAATATAATGACTGTAAAGTATTAGTAAATTGTCAGTTTCTTAGTTAATATTTCATTAATACTTTATCACTACTTTTCTTTAAAAAAGTCATTTAAAATAGGAGATGTGGCATGATTGTCCATGAGACAGCCACCCACCAAGAGACAGTAGAATTTAAACTTCTACATGTCCCATTATGGCCTTCAACAATGAACCAAAGTCCATACCATAACGGAAGCTGTAAAAGGCCCCGAAATACAAATTGTGAAACTATACATAAAACATGACTCAATATTGGAGCGCAACCCCAAAAACTAAAGTTTAAAGCTTTTCCTTCCTTTTCGTATTTTTAAGGAACGAACAAAATTTTTTATATTTGGGAAAAATGATGCAAAATTTTGAACCCATAAAATGAGGAGAGAGCGAATCTGACGAACTATTTATTAATTTGGAGTGGCCTAAGGGTCTGTTGTATTAAAGCGGTATTACATCAGGGTCTGTGGAAGTAGAGAGGTAATACATCAGTGTCTGTGGTAGTAGAGAGGTAATACGTATATGTTATCGGGATTTTGACAGCTAGATTTTGTAAAATATCATCCCGTGAGCCAGAATATGAATCTTTGCGGCGAGTGACCGTAGCGAACGAACCCAAAGATTCATATTCTGGCGAGCGGGGATGATTTTTTAGAATATCTCAGTGTTCAAAATTCTGATAACTAATTTATCATGGTTCAGTTTTTATAAAATGTTTAAATTATCAAGCTTTAATTCATATTCTCCTAACTATGTGCAGGAAATAATGTGCAAGTCTTGATATTTATCTGCAGATACTCCTTTGGATCAATAATACGCAGTAAAATAGTCTTTTCTAAATTAGTACTTACGAATACACGGCACCAATATTTGGTTTTTATTATTAAAGTATGATCGTGTATGCATCAAAAAGGTCTTTTTAGTAAAAAACACTACGTTTTATATAGATAGAAAGAAAAGCTTGATTGAAACAAAAAATCTGCTAAATAGTTATCCATGACGTCACGGGTAAAATCATCAATGTCATATGTGTAAACAACGCCAGCTGTATGGAGGAAATGTAGGATTACTTGGTTACCGCTTCCGTTTGCAATAAAATTTCATAAAATATAGGTAGGTTTCATTTCTTTGTATTGGTTGTGCTGTTCAAACATTTTTTTGCATAATTGTACCAGGAATTTCAAAATATACCAAGCAGGATATATCAAGAAGTTGGAAAGACATAATTTTCAAGAGAACTTTTCATGTGTTCCTCGACATTAACAAGAAACAAGTCTTTTTTTTAAACGAAATATCCTATAAAACTTGATTGAAAAACGGCAATAGAATATAGCATGATGTCAAAAATGCTTTGAAATACTGGATGAAACTTTGGGACAATCGATTGATATATATTTGGGTCAAAAGCTGATATATTTGTGTCAAGTTTATTTGCACGTGCTCGCTGCGATATGACTTTTACTGAACTGTTCAACAGGTCGATATAGCGATGGAGAAGAATGATAAATCAGTGTCTGTGGTATTGGAGAGGTATTAGAGGGGTACTACATCTATGTCTATAATATCTGGAGGTATTGGTACTACATCTATGTCTATAATATCTGAAAGGTATTAATCAGTGTTTGTGGTATTTGATAGTTACATCATTTTATTGTCTCGCCTGCGACGAAGTCGCGAAAGCGAGACATAGGTGTTACTTTCCGGCGGCGGCGGCGACGGCGGCGTTAGTTTTTTTGAAAGCTCTATATCTCTGAAAGTATTAATGATAGGATGACCAAAATTAGTGTGCTTA
>JARWCS010000004.1:1724965-1742936 GCA_034783895.1 Geukensia demissa
AGTTTAAATTCTACTGTCATTTGGTGGGTGGCTGTCTCATGGACAATCATGCCACATCTCCTATTTTTATATTACTACTGCGGCTAGCAGCCTAGCTTATCGTCATCATCAAATACAAAAGGAACAGTAGTCACCAAGTCACTTTGAAATACATGTACCAGACTATAATTGAGTTTTGTTTGTTTCAGGCATAGATTATCTCCATGAAGATTTGAAGAATAACTATGTGAGTATCAGATAAAAGATGTATAACCTTTCTTTTAGTACGATTAAATAGTTTCCATATGTCATAGAATAGGTATAGATTATTGTCTGTAGAAAAGTGATGTCTTCAGCTGTCTTCTGCAGCCAATGGAAAAGTTCCTACCCTTCTAGATTCTATTACACAAAGTGAATAACAATTTTCCCAGAAGACTTTATGCAAAAAAGAAATCATTAACTCCATAATAGACTATTATATATCAATATTCCATGATTTATAAATGATGAACTACCAAGTATTTAAAAGTTATAACCGTGATTCAATGGTGACTGAAATTGGTGTTGATTGAAGTTTTTTTGGATTCTCTTTTGGACTTGTATCGATAGCCTACCTGTTATTTTAAATGACAGGTAGGCATAGTGGTAAAGCAGTAAACATTATCAGTTGAGAAAGAACTGGTGCTTGACTCCTATATTTCATTGATTTAATTGCAGAATGCAAAGGCAAGCTACGACTTCAGCAGTAATGACCCGTACCCATACCCACGATATACAGACACCTGGTTCAACAGGTGAGATAAAACCGAACAATATGTTATTTCTATAAAACAATGATAACTCCAACAAAAATATGATCACGTGAGCTAAGACGTAATTCTTCACGAACAATAATGTATACAATGCCATTGTTAGCCAGATTATACAGGAATTAAACGCCAGTTGTAGGTTTCTGTTGAATATTATTAGTTTTTTTAGAACTGTTACCTCAGACCTGGACTGAGCTATGTTTCTAATTTTGAAGAAATGACAAATCATTAAATTTGAAATTTTGTTATATTGAATTTGAGCAGACTATGTTTGTTTTCAAACTTTCATTACGTACGAGCTTTTTTGTCTTCGTCACACTGATATTCTCTCAACCACCGTTTTCAGGCCTTATTTCTAACGGGTATAATCTTTCCGTTAGCAAACAATAGAAAAACAATAATGTCTCCATTCAACCGTATGATCACAAAAAATAACTTTTGTTGTAGATCTTCACGTTGTATAAAAACGATCAAAATTTTTGATGCGAATATTCGATGGATCGTGTAAAATTACCATAATGAGTTTATTCTCTTTGTTTGATATAATCCAATTGTCATTTTATGAAAAGACATTGGACATTGGAAACAGTTTTATATCGTTTTATCCGTGCTAATAGTAAATATTACCTAAGCAATTTTATCTTGAAAACTACATAATTTTTTTCAGTCACCAGACGTAGTTGCCGACAATACATATAAAAACATATATACCTTATTTTAAACACCAATTAAAATATTTTAACCGTAAATTAGCTTTTATACGGTACTCAACATCTCATTCAGAAAAATTATAATTAATTCGTCAATCCTATTTTGATTATTATAAATAAGGCGATGAATCTTTCTAGGCTGAGCATGAAAAAGTATCACAATTGTTCGTTTTGCCTATGCTAATAATATCACTGGTTAAAGTTCATGATAAATTAATATTTTGTATTATCCAATCAGTGGAAACTATATTTGTTTGATTTACATCTACCCCAATTATGTCGGCAGTTGGAAAATAGTTGCAGTAGTTCAAAACGCTTTGTAAAATATTCTTTTGCAAAACGAGCATGATATTTCACGTTTAATCCACTCCCCAGAATTTCAATATCAAGGACCTAATGAGATAAAACATTGTATACAAAGTGGAAGATATGGGGTATATGTCGAGGAGATCATATTCTATCTCCGGAAAAACGGAGGAAACTGTCGAAGGTCGCCTCAAGGCCTTCAACAAAGGTGGAAACCCTTTTCTTGTTACCAGCTGTTGATCGCCCCAAACAAATTAAACGTGTATAAGTAAAATTTAGCAAATCTTGCTTCAGTGTTTTACACATAAGTACAAAAACAACAACGTGAAAGAAAATGACCAAGCAATGACCTCGACTTCTGACCTGAGACAGGCACACAGGTGGGATCAAACGTGTTTTCTAGTTGCACACCATTCTTTGGCATCTTAAATTTTCTATCCTGACGGACACGGATTGTGTCCACAAGTTGCATAGTGATTATAAATTTTATCCCACAAACTGCTATATAGTTTTATTTGTGCCGTATAATGTCGAAATGGGTTGAATTGCTTAGAAACTATTCCTTATATTTTAGGACAACCGTTCAGTTGTTTAGTTGTATTGCTTAAAAAGTGCATGTGGTTTAATTGAATTCCTCACCAAAATTCCTTATTGTCTGTAACGTTGTAACGATGTTGTGAAGTTGTAGAGTATAGGTACGTGCACATCAAACCGAAAATGCTTTTGTGTGGTAAACATGTCTTGGCGGTTTCTTAAATTTTGTTATGTGTAGAAGCAAAAGTAATTGAAAAACTCTACCGAGATAATTTTAAACATTCGTTGTAAAATACCTTGTTACTTTTTTTGCATAAGTATGCTTTAAGTATTTAGATTTTTTTTATAATATGACTTGGCAAACAATAACACCGTTTTACCACGGCCAAGAAGAAGCGAATGACGTTATCACGAGTTAATAAACTTTTACATCGATTGTTGAATTATTTATTCAGTTTGATTCAATCGCATCAGAACGCAAACTTAGTTCTATTCCTATTAATGTGGCATCGATCATATAGTTTATATCCCAGTCAGATACATTTGTAATAGATTCCATTACCGCCTCACCAGACAGCTTCTAAAAAACAGGAAGCAAATATCAATTTTGTGTTGTTGAAATACAGCTATATATACGTGGATTCCCACTGAAAATTATGTGTTAATTGTACAGTTTGTTGAAGGTTTGAAGTGGTATTTTCTAACTGAAATTAATTGTTTAACGCACCTTCTCCATTCCACTCGAATGCTACAATAGTTATTTTGACCATTAATGTAGGTATCTTTCGGCAGTTTGTCAAACCAAAAAATATTGCATGACCAAACTAACTAATGGATTAAGATATATATTGATATTATTACATTTGATATAATATTTCAACCAGTAGGAAAATTGTCGCAGCCCACAACTCCATTTATCTTTCCGCTGTAAGACATCAGATAATTACTGATTTACAACAAGAATAGGAAACGGTATTCCATTTGTAAATGCCAAAAATTATCAATCCGATCCAAAGCGATCGTTATATTATATGAATTCCTGCTAAAATATCAGCAACAGTAGACAGTTTTTAAAAGGTATATTTTGCAGGCGGCAAAGTCTTTTAAGTGTTAGTGAAAATATTTTAGACATTGATCGACGGATATTTCGAAGACTATCTGAAGTATTTTTCTCCAATCCCCGCTTTTTCGTGAGACAGTTTTATCATCGTAACTTATTGAAAGTCGGATATGAGTCCCTTTATGCTGTTCAGGAAAATTAAAGAAGAGTGGTTTCACTAACATTTACTGACATAGTTTTAACAATAATATGTTCATTCTGTTGGAGTTTGTTTATTTAGACCAAAGTACACTACTGTTCGTGACGCTTGATATTTGCTTTTACTATATTTAACAAGTTGTATATTCCATCGTACAATTTTTTACCTATTAGAATTTTTGGACGTTTTTGTGGTTCAAACTCTGTGAATGCTATGTGGTCCAGCCTCTGATTTCTGGACATTTTAAATCCAGTGTCTGGTTTTTACCCCCTTTTGTCTTTGTGTGTGTATAGTGCACGTATTCAAGTTGTGGACTTCTTTTTGTTTCAACCAGTGGTAAATATGTGTTATATAATCAAATTTCTGAGTTTCATACGTTTTAATGGTTCAGTAGCTGACTTTTTCTGTATCCTCTCTGTGCTGTAGACGTTTTATGTTCAAACCTTTGGAGGTCCAGGCTCTAGTTTCGGGATGTTCTTGGTGTATTTTCTGGTTTTGCGAGTAGTTACCGTAAAACCGGAAATTTTGGCGAAACGATGTTTTGCGATCTGAAGGCAAAAACGTGCATCTTTATTTCGCGGATTTCATGATTTGCAGCTTGTAGGATTAGTAAAACTAAAGTAAAGGAATTCAAACTTGCTTGAATATCACAACAGCGCATGTCAGTATTATAAAACAAAAAGTAACATTAATCAACATAAACAACCGTAAATACTTGGGTACTAAATGAATAAAATTTAAATTCCTTCAAAGAAATTTAATGTTCATTAAATTGAACATTGACTTTGGACAAACTGTGCCTTCTTCGCTTCCAGCGGGGCGACATATAGGGATCACTATTTCTCGTCTTGCGTCGGCGTCGTCGTCGGCATCGCAGTTTTTAATCCACTGCTACTTAAAGACCGCTGAACAGATTTTCACAAATTCTTTATTTTATTTAGTGTTGCACATCTTATTTTATTTTCCCAGATATATAGTGCTGTATATTAATATTAATAAAATTACCGAATATGCCCGGTATAGAATATTTCATTCTTACCTCTGTTTGGTTTATTTTCAGACGTTTATATATAACCAATAAAAAATCCAAATGAAAACAAACGTTTTTTAAAAAACTGAATTGATAATGTTTATATTTTAGTCACGGAACACGTTGTGCTGGTGAGGTAGCAGCCGCACGAGATAATAATGTATGTGGCGTTGGAGTGGCTTACAACTCAAAAGTAGCTGGTATGTATCACACCAAATTGAATTTTAAATCCGTGGGTTTTTACTTTTGTTATAGTAAAGCGAAGTAAAGACGCGTTGTTTTGGCACTAGAATCGGCCATATCTGGTTCTGAAACGAAAAAAAAACCAAATCGTAATTGTCTTTAATGGGCATGTTTTAATCTTTTTGATAGAATGTAAATGACGAATATAAACAATACATGTTAAAATGTTTTTATAATGTGTGCAATTATTCGCGGTATAACAATGATTAATCTGTGAAATCGATTATTTTGGTTTATGTTCTAAGGATTAAGAATGTTAGACCAGCCGTTTATGACAGACCTGATAGAAGCCAACGCCATGAGTCATATGCCTAACGATATAGATATCTACAGTGCCAGTTGGGGCCCAACAGATGACGGGAAGACAGTTGATGGCCCTAGAAACATGACCATGAGGGCCATTGTTAAAGGCGTCAACGAGGTATGATAATAATCTTGATAAAGAACTATCTTTGAGGGTTTATATGGGTATTAAATATTAAATGCTCGTTATGTCGAGCCAACGGGACACTATAATATCAATTTTGACCTACCCATAAATTTCAGTAAGCATAAGAAACAAATATGATTTTACTTTTCTAACACTGATCCTTTGAATATTAAGTACACTGGGTTAAGCTTTTCTCCAAGAAAGTATTTTTTATATATATTTTGTTGTTACTTTACTTCGTTTGCTTATTTTGATAATTCTGAAAGTATTTGTATGCAATAGAACTAGAATTATATCCATATGATACAAAATGATACGGAAATATCTTTGTGAATGTTCTGGACTTGGACTTAATAGTGAAATGTTGGATCATTGTAGGGTCGTAATGGTAAAGGAAATATTTATGTTTGGGCATCTGGGGATGGTGGAGCTGATGACGATTGTAACTGTGATGGCTATGCTGCAAGTATGTGGACCGTTTCTATAAACTCTGCTACAAACGATGGTCAAACGGCCGGATATGATGAATCATGTTCTTCAACATTAGCCTCCACATTCAGCAACGGAAAAAGTACCTTGCGGGATGCGGGTGTAGTAAGTACATTTCCATTTCTGTGAAATATGTAATATGTCATTGTCATTCAGTTTTTAAAAATGGCTTCCTCTTATAATTATTACAACCATTTAATTGCTCACCGTTTGTGTGACTGATATCTCTAGAAGAAAACTATAGGTAGTTTTTATTTGAGTGGTAAAATTGAGTTTAAAGCAAAACTGATTTAAGATATATTTAGATAGGTAAAAACGATAGTGGATTGTAAATGAGGAATAAATACTGAACTTTCAACACAGTGACAATATTTAAGGGATATGTATTATGATAACTTCTTTAACTAGCCATGATATATAATTTGTACGCTGTATTGGCAGTAGACAAACGCATTACATACACCAAAAGCACATTATAGAGATAAAACAAACAGATATGGATTTCAGTGAGAAACATATCAAGTTAAAAAGTCTAACGGTTATTGCAAACTCTGCGTCACAAATGGGGCAGGGAGATATTCCATGCTTTAAAATACAAAATTACCAATTGCTTGCAAAACAGGCAACGATATGTGCTAATGTAATATCACGGACGTTGACCTGTTTTTTCCCTTTGTTCTTGACGTGGTTTGGTCTGACAGATTTTTCTAGACAGTACAGTTGTATTAACACCCTGAGGGCGGCCGGGGTATAGAAATAGGCCGTTCCGTTTTTCCGCCTGCAGGTAGAACCCCTGCTAAAGGGGCGTCCATTAGTTCGAGCGGGATGTATAAATACTCGAACTCCCCTTCGCAACGATGGTGCCAGGGAAAGAATAGGCACTAGGTATCTCTTCGGTACTATATCTTAAAGGGGCGTCGCTGGTTAAGGGGGATGTATTAGTTCAAAGTCCGTTTAGGGAGACGTTAAAGACACCCGTGTTAAGGAAATGCCGCGTTCTAAGCACGTTAGATCCCTTGTAACAACTTATTTTGCGTGGTCCATAGGCGGTCAGCTACTAGGCTAAATTTTCGCCCGTACCCAACCCGCAATTTTTCTAAAAGCAGTCAAAAAATCCATCCCTTACCGGTCCCCTGATCACAGTCTACATATTGGTTTATTGTTTGTTAACTTGTTCCTGTCCTGCATATTGCTCGCATGACGTTAAGCAGCAATAAATACATCAATCAATCAGTTGTATTTATTCAAAGATCCATCGACAACTTTTTGATTTATTAAGCATAACTTGTGACAATTTACTTGGCCCAGAGAGAAAAATTCAAAATGTATGTAGTTAAACAATAATACTAACGTTTTTTCTGCAGGCTACGACTGATCTTTACAACAACTGCACCACGACTCACTCGGGAACTTCCGCCGCAGCACCGGAAGCAGCAGGTGTTTACGCTTTGGCTCTCGAAGCAAAGTAAGTTTAGAAAACAATAAAGCACACCTACTGATATGATGCTATTTCTGTCTAGTTTATCAGTCTTTTACTATTGAACAAATATAAGTAGCAGCTGAGACACAATCACTTGCACTAATACATCATGTCGCTTTATGTCATTGAAATACATCTAAATAGAAGTTCTTTATGGTATCTCCAGCGAATCTGTCTTGAATTTGCATGTGTCATTTGTGAAAAGGATATTGCCTTGTGATGTATTGTTTTCCTTTACAATAATGGTTGCTACTTTGTTAAAATTAATGTGAATTTTCACGGAGATGTCACACGGACAGATATGATTGCGGATATTACATATTGATGTTGCTGTTTAAAAAGTGAAATATTGCTGTCATTACATGTTATTCGACACTATTGATGTTTTGTGTAATTAAAACGTTGCAGTGACGTTTTTGCTGCTGAGTGATTACATCTCGGTGATAAAATGAAATAAGAAGCTATCAAACTTATTATTGTAGTTTTTTGCGATAGTATATCATTAACTATCCTGTCATCTATCATCGATTTTACACCAGTTCTGTTATTCCAGTCCTGAAACCCAAGTCCTTCGTTGTATTGATTAAGCTAAAGATTGTGATTTGTTAAGCGTTGTAGTTGTGACATTCATAGAAAATAATTGATACTTTATTTAAGTTACAATTAAACACTTTGTTTAGCAGTTTTTGACAGAAATGTCGTAAAGAACAAATTTATCATTTCGACGTTCAGTTTTAACATTATTAAGCACGGTTGTTCCTAATAAGGAACGTGCCTGTAATGATCAAAAACCTAATTATGAAGTTTGTCAATGTTGAATGGAGACGATTGATACTACAAAGACTTTTTTATCATAGCTAGAGTTCCCATCCATAAACAATTAGCTGATAATAAGCATGAGAGAACCATTGAGATGACGAGCCGTATTGACATAGTAAGCATTTGCAACACAGTCATGACAGCAAGAGACTTTATATTGGCAACATAAATATTTCTCTCTCTCCAAAGTTGACATTGTTGGTTTGATGTAGGCGTATATCCAACTCTCAACGGTCCAATTTATCGCCATTTCAATAATCATTAGCAAAATTGTTTCATATTGAAATCAATAAATTTTCAGTAAGCAGATATAGAAGATCAAATAGTTCATCAATTCAATTCTTTTCTTTATTATTCCTTTTATATATTGATGTTAACGTTGAATTAATTAAAATTCTCTCTCGTTCCCAACGATCATTTTCATTATGTAGCTCTCAAATCTAAGAAACAAAAGAACTAAAAATTAATTTACATAAATAGGTCTTTGTGAGCTGAACATCATATCCTTATTCTTCGGACTTCTAGTCACGTTTAGTCTGTCTTTTGGTTAGTTTTCTCCCTCCTCTCTTTTTTATGTCACATTTAAGGTGGTCGGTATTGAATATTCGTATCCCAGGTTTTTTCCATGTAGATTAGCGATTTTATATTAAACATTCTGCTCGCTTTCTCCGGCATGAAATTGAATCTGTTCTATAAAAGATTTTAGAGAACTAAAAATTAATTTACATAAATAGGTCTTTGGAACTGAACATAATATCCTTATTCTTCGGACTTCTAGTCACGTTTAGTCTTTTAATTAGTTTTCTCCTTCCTCTCTGTTTTCATGTCACATTTAAGGTGGTCGGTATGGAATATTCGTATCCCAGGTTTTTTCCATGTAGAGTAGCGGTTTTATATTAAACATTCTGCTCGCTTTGTCGGATTGCCGTGTCCATCTTCAAAAGGAATTCGAAGATACCAAAGGGGCAGACAGAATGATCGTTTGGTTTTTCTCGCTACCTCTATATTGCATTCATGCACTGCCAACAGAGTGTTTCAGAGTAGGATATAGCACACTTTATATAGCGTTCTTCGTTATATCGATCCGTGTAATATCTGTGCACTCTGCTACAAACTTAACTCTCCTAATCTTCACAAACAGAAGATCGGATAAAACTGATAGTTAGAAATAGGTGAGCAAATTATGGATATACCATAATTAAGTATGTTGGGGTGTTATCCTTTTCACATGCTATATCTGGTGATACTCTCACTCCTATTCGATGTTTGCATTTATTTATTTGTATAATACCTAGAGATCCTCTCTCTTATGTTCCATCTCTTATGCCATTTGTTGATAAAAGATATTTCTTCCGCAATTTCGTCATTTGCTTATCAAGCTGGTTTTTTTGCACCAGTTGGTTTGCATGGTTTCTTAGCACATTTACAAACCATCTACATATGTTGACCTATCTTGTGGGGAATTTATAACGACTTAAACTAAAACAGCTATCCAATACCATTAGAACCAACAATTAAAATAAATGCTTCCTGAAATTAAAATAATTTGATGACTGGCAATTAAACTTTTAACACTAATTAAAGAGGTTCATTTACACAGAGTTAAGGAAGTGAAATGAAAGGTTTCTTTTGCGTTGATTTTACTCTGTAACAATTTTTTTCCGAAACGCTTACAAAAAGCCTTAATAGGATGATTGTTGTACTTTCGTCATTAAAATGACGTCAGAAAACTGTCGGATAGCATCCGGGAGATTGCTTGATTGATTGTTATTAATGTCTAATATGTTGTAGCGTTTCAACTTTATTCAAGACGAGAATAGCTTTAGAAACGTTAAAAATCATAAATAGGGGTAAAGGGAAAGGAGTAAGACAGCTAGATATTAATTATTATCCAATTCGGAAAATGAACAGCTAGCTGGTTAGGGGAGGAAACGTGAGTCTGAACAACATACCACTTCAGGGACTGAAGCAAAAGTTTTCAAATTTACATATAGAGTTTAACATTTCTTTGATTTGTTCGGTAATTGTGTTATATACTTTATTTTCCAATACACAAGATCGAGTAATGCGTTCCCTTATGATATTCGTCAGTTGTAGTTTAAATATATTTTTATCTTTACAGTCGAGATTTGACATGGCGGGATATTCAACACATCACAGTTTTGACGTCGAAGAGAAATCGACTGTTTGATCCTTACCTTAAGCACCACTGGAAGTTCAATGGGGCTGGTATCCAGTTCAACCACTTGTTTGGTTATGGCGTTTTAGACGCTGGTGCAATGGTGGATCTGGCACGAAAATGGAAACCTCTTCCAGAAAGATTCCATTGTACTGCTGGAAGTGTTGTTGAAAAGATGTAAGTGTAGTGTACGCGAGTTTTAGTTGATACATGACTCAATCGGCAATTTGTTTTGAGAACTATTGAAGAACATAAGAAGCGTCAAATTGATTTGGTGTCGAACTTCAATATGAATAATGATTGACGATGGATTTATATGGAAATAAATATCTTTTTTAAGTTGAAAATATAAGTTTTCATATTATTTTTCATGATAAGTATTATCAAACTGGTTATCTTGTTCCAGTTTAATAAGTATTTCATATATAATTTGTTATTTTGGGCAATTCGTCGTATTTTTAACCAGTTTATACAGTATTTCTTAAATAGGTATTTCATAATTTGTTATTTAAGTCAAATCGCCATATTTTTCTACCAGTTTTTACATTACTTCTTAAAAAAAGTATTTCATTATTTTAGGCAATTCGCCACGAACACACCTATACAGATGCATATTGACACAGACGCATGTGCAGGGAAATCGAATGAAGTGAACTACTTAGAGCATGTCCAGGCGTTTGTCACCCTGAAATCTACATACAGAGGAAATGTTGTTATGTTTATAACGTCCCCTATGAATACCACGTGAGTTTTTTTTTTGTTGTTGTATACTCTAGGATGGAGGTCTTAGCATGATCACAAATTTAAAGCGATACCACAAAGACACGCGGACTACCCACATGTTTCTTTTTTTACACATTCATCCTCGAATTTCTTTGCAAAAATATCAAAAATAAAGACTTAAAGTTAAGTCAACAGTGTCTTTGCGTGTACAGTAACCGATTCAGTAACATAATGACATTTTTTCATAAAATTTAATGAGCAAAATACAAAGTTACCAATGTTGAATATATATGGAAAATTGTTGTATGCTATATGTTATTTCAATGAGTAACCTCTCATCAGTAGCATTAGAATCGAAACATTGGAAGTCAAAGATTCGAAAATATCAAAAGGAGCACTCAAATCCAAACGAATCCACCAGCAGAGGCATCGACCCAGTGGTTATAAAATACAAAATTACCAATTTTGAATAAATATGGAAAATTGCAGTATGCCATATGTACATTTTAAGGAGTAACCTCTCAAGGTAGCACTAGAACCAAAACATGGGAAGTCAAAGATCCAAACATTGCAAAAGAAGCACTCAAATCCAAACAAATCTAAATGGGAAGCCAAATCTGACGGCAGGGACAACTACTTAGTGCAATACTTCTCGAAGCCTTTACGTATTTTAAGTGTTTTAGAATTATTGCAAATGCCGCATTCAAACTTTCAAACTCAAGACGGAAACGGAAATATCATAATCCTTTCGTATAGATAGGTATAGCATGAAACATAATTTATTCTAAAATTCTCAAGAGCGTCATGTTAACCAAGAATAACTTTCCTTTGCAAAGTCATTCCTGTTTAAACAAAATATTTTTTGGAATGAGAAAGTGATCTGAAACCACACTTGAACATTTTTGGATTAGAATTTTTTGTACGATGCAGCTTCTCGTAAGATTTTTAAGTTAACTTGATGTATTTTAATTTTCTTTTAGTTCCATGATACTAAGCCAAAGACCAAACGACGATGACCATAAGAACGGGTTCACCAGATGGCCATTTATGACAACACATACTTGGGCTGAGAATGCACGTGGACGATGGAAGCTCCAGGTAACTTTGGCGGAGGGCAAAAACAACGCTGTTGATACTGGAACCTTCTTTGAATGGACTCTTATTCTGCATGGAACTAAGACAGCACCGTACGACAATCAAGTCAGCGACGAGGAAAATCACAACAAACTATATAAAGTAAAACGACTCCATGCGACTCAAAAAGCCTGAATTATTAGAAAGATTGATATATTAAACTAGAAGGACATCATATGATGTCAGATAATAAATAAATAAGGGTGGGGTTAATAAAACTGCTATATAACGAGACAATACTATCATAAATACTTGTCATAAATGCATGAAGATGATTGTCTTGTCTTGTTTGGAAGTGAAAATCTGAATACAGTTTTCCGTCGCATGTAGAATGAAATAATAATTATTTTAATTATTATACATATTTAAATGTTATTAAAAAGAAACTTATTTTCTGTAGAAAAGCCAGTCGGTTAGAGAAAAGCCGCTATTTAGATTTCACAGAATGTAAATAATGTATTAACACAGTTTTAAATCCAGTTTTTGTCTTTGAAAGGCAATATAAGTAAACTAAAGGACAGTCATACTGTGAAATAATTATGTAAACTAAGATATGCAACACAGCCAAGTACAGAAAACTACTATTACCCGTTTTAAAATGTTTTTAATTTGTTAAAATATTATGTGCTATGTACTCATTAAAAGCATCCTAATATGGAATCTTGTGTGCTAAATTCTACATATATCAAATCTATGACAATGTAAAAATAATGGAAACAGCCCCCGGTGACATTTAAATCAAGTCAATGTAAGTCCATTTTTATAACGGAATTCTTAATGAAATAGTTTTTTTGTGCAAAAGAAAATAATGTTTTGCAAGTACATGTATATGAATAAATAATCGTTTCAGTCATGTAAATAAATGTATTAACTGCTATAGAAATGAATTTTAGATTTTCTGCAAAGAATGAAAAATTTTGAATATCAAAAATATTTCACAAATTTGATAACATGTATTTTAAAAATGCGTTTTAATAGTTACTATGTGTTAATGAAGTTTGGGACTCAAATTAGCTCAGCAAAATTGATGTTTTGAATTGAAGCTGTTTGCAATAGAAAGGCGGCGAATCGAGAAAAAGTCTCCTAATTAAAAAGTTTCATTTGCCCACATGTGTATATCCTGGATTTCGTATGGCTAGCTGGAAAGCTTGACCATTCTACTTTCAGGAACAATTGTAAAAATTGAAAAGTGGTCAGAATGACGTTAAAATTTATGGAAAATCACGACGTTGCCCTAAATTTGCTTAGAAAGAGGGCGCTGATAAACGGTGACACGAGCGTGAATTTTGAATGATTGATTTACAAAAGTACATTTTGATCGAGTCATGAGCATAGAGATAAATTTTAACGTGACGAAATTTTTCCAGGGATACTACTATACACCTCTTTCAGCATTGGAAAATGCTTTAAAATGTCTTTAAAATATCGCCAATTTTCACTTATTTCTACAGGTAATGTTTATGAAATTAAAGTTACGACTATAAAGAACATATTGAGAAAAAACAAGGTTTTGCACGATTCGCTTAATAATAATTATTTGTTGTTTTTGTATAAAAATGACAATTGAAAGATCCGCATTTTAGACCTATACACAATGATCTCGTTCCGATCCTAAAGCAATTGAGGCAAAACATGCAAACTGGATTATAATTTACAACATGTAAATTTTTGCATGTAATAATGATACTGACGATGTATTTGATATAATAAGATATAGTTCAAAATATTTTTACTTAAAAAAAATAGAATTCTTATTTATTGATTAGGCATGTTTGTTTTGTTAATGTTGAGTGTGTTCCTCTTTTTAATTTGAAATATAGATAAAATTTAAATGCTTTGACTAAATTTCTTTATATCTTTGTTGATTTTGCGTAGAAACGATAAATATTCTTTCTCTTGTCAACCTTTTACCCCACTGATCTTTCCCGTGGATTCCAAGCCTTTGTTCCTTTTGTTTTCGTTTTATCTTTTAGTCTGTTTCAAATTTGTCTTGTCTCTTTGGACTATACACAGTTTGATTTCTCACATGGGTAATCTACACTGGATTTAATTACTATTTTCACATTTTTCTGACCACTTTTGATTTTTACAACAAACATATTCTGAAACAACATAAAGAGACATTCCCAGTAAGCTGTTGTATTTCCATGAGGAATTTGGGTTATTTAAATTTTGAAAAATCTGCTTTTCGCCCCAGTTTAATTCATTGTTGTTCTGAGATGTTTTTGCGTTATAGAGAAAAAATAATAAATAGTAAGTCGGTACAAAAAATCTATCCTTATCTTTATTTTGGGAGAGATTGGCATTAACAATATTATATTGTATGATTTAAATCAGTAATTTGAATTAATTCACTGTAAACATTCCCCAAAAGGGAAATTCTTGTGTCTAATTTGCATTGTATTACAATTGATTATCGCATTTTTAAGAATGAAAATCACGTGTGCAAAATTCGGGGTAAGATAGAATAATATTTTTGTTATTTGTGATTACTATATTCTGTGATGATAGACCTGTTGCAAATAAACAAACATTGTTTGGAGTTATATTATTGTTGTCTTACTGTGTACCGCTACTAATGGTAATGCACCCTAACATTTTAATCATCCTGTTGCTGTTTAGTATTTACCTTTCAGCATTGTATTCATATTGGTTCCTCTGGTCGGGTCATATTTAAATATAATTTTGTACTTCTCTGTTCACTTCAACAATCAAGAAAATATCACAGACCCGAAAAAATCTAACTTTTGTGAAAAAAAAACGTACAAATGAAAATTTATGATGGTCACATAATACATACTTGCTCAGCGGTAAATGATAAGAACAGTAATCAAAACGTGGTCTGTACGTATTTCACAAAGCCTGTATTAAAATAAATTCAGTCGATGCGTGGTCATCAAAAAGTAAATAGAAACTGACTGATAAAAAATAAAGAAGTACATCTCATCTATTCTTTAAAATTCAAACGGTGAAGTTGTTTTAGTTTTTTAACTATTGTAGATCTTCGTATATATAATCTTGAAAATAATTTAGGATTTAACAGAAAGCCAATCCCAAGTACTCGAAATCACCATAAACTTTAAAACCTTTGTACCCGGTATATATTTGTACCAGCAGATAATGCAGCCACAAATATGATGATAGTGTGATGGAAGATTAACAATGAAATTTTAATTTTTTTCTACTTTCCAAGTCATGCACTTGACTGAATGTCAATTATATAATTAGATTCTTTGAAACTTACGATGTTTAAATCCTTTATATTACACTTTTCCATTGCCTTATTAAAAAGAAATTTTCACATCTCATTAAGTGATCATTTTATAAAAGAGATCAAACATATATTTGCTGTAACAGTGATCGAGCCTTCTTCCCGGATAAAAATGGTAACAAAGATATACTTACAACACTTGTGATGAGATGATAAATTCTTAACAATATTTACATCAGGTTGCTCAATCATTTACATCAACACTAATTTTATTCAATATTATGTTAAATTTTTGTAAGATGCTATCGATAATTTCTAATTTTGGCACTTGCACAATAATTTGTTTCTTTTTTCTTTCATTTTTTGGCTATTAATAATATATCAACACTAAATCCTAGCATTTGGTTTTGGGGTCTAAATACATAGCCGTGCTATTCTTTGATTCAGTCAGGTCTTTCGATTGTTTGCTATTATCAACGCTTTGTAGAAAAGACAACTTAAAATTGTATCAATCAGAATTATTAAAAGCAATTCTTTCTATTGACTTATTTTCTCATCAAGCTTTAGAATTTCTTGTGTAACTGGTGACAAAAGCATAAATTTCTTGGTTATTACTTCAGACTTCTACGTCAGAAACACAATACCAAATTTAATTCAATTAGAACTCATTCCAGATGAACTAGTTATGTGTAGAGGATTTCAACATCACCATTAGTATTTCTGTCACGCAAACCCTTCAATTCATGGTATCTGTTTCCTTTGTCAATATTGTCACAAGCAATCTTTTCTCTGTCTTCGCAAATTAAATACAAAACAAAACTAAAATTGCATTTCGCTATTTCTAGATAAACAGTCATTTATTCATTTCTCATTTCGCTAAACAACTGTGACATTTAAAATTTTCCCTTCTAAAGATTCAATTTGAGTGGAATTAATAATTAAAAGCAGCACAGGATCGCTGACTATGAATCTGAATATCAATACGACAGATTTGATTCCAAAATATGTTCCGAACACACGAACCAAAATAATAAAAATCATATTCTAAAAGTCAAATTGCCATAAAAACCCATAATATTTATTTTGATGTCGCGTGAAAGATGAATAAACTTGACCAAATAAAAGGGAAGATAAAACGATAAAACACAACATTAAAACAAACATGCACCTGAGTCAACAGTAAGACAATCAGCCTATTAAATGAAAATTTATAAAACAGTTTCATGAGAAATAATATGGAAGATGTCTGGAAATCGGCTTTTACATAATTCCATGACGTATATGCGCAAATCAAATAAACATGCTGCTTGCAGTGAAGCGCGAGAAATAATCAAAATTTAAACATTATGTCATATTTAAACTTCTAATCGGGATTAAATTTCCCTACCGAGGGGTAGATGTTAATTATCATTATTAATGCACCCCACACTCTTTTACAGCTTTTGTTTACTTTAAGTCTACATTTGGTCTCGATGTAGGAAGGGTTTGGTACCAACAAAACATGTCTAACCCTACCATATGTATCATGTGCCTGTCTTAAATCAGGACTCGATGTCATTGGTTTGGGTTTGTCTTTAACGTTGTTTTTTGTATTTGTATGGCGGCTTTTTTTGGTTGGGGTGATCTAAAACTAGCCACACGGACTGGGATTCCTCCCTTTTTGAAGGCTTTATGGTGACCTCTAGATTTAACAATGATCTGATACTGTACGTCACTTCGATCTTTTTATTACGTGTATTTGATGTTTAGTTGCACTTTCCCTTGTTACAGTATCTGATTTTCTGCTTTAGGACCCTAGACTCTCACTCAACTTCCCCAGAACGACACATTTTAGATTATATTGCGAGTAAACTATCATAACAATTACTTGTTCATCACGATATAGCCAATTATTTCACACGCAATTCAATATTCGTGTTATACGTCACCCGTTAGCAAACTGCCCCTCTTTTACATTTGTCCTACCTAAAAATACTTCTAAAATCAAGTCTTACGCCACTGATTATTTGATTTGAGGACCGGGATTGTTAAAATAAAAATATCTCTTCCGTGATTTTGTCCAGGTTGCATGAACCTTAAAAATTATAAGGCCTTGCATTTGAACTATTGATAAAACAATAATTTCGCTTACAAAATTTTCTTGTGTAGACTGCATCAGAAAAAATATTTTCGCCCGCCTACCAGGTGGTATAAGTAGTTTGGCCAAGACGCAAATTCATGTACCAGGCTCTATCAAAGTCAAATGACGTGAGTATTAACCAGCGCAAATAACTTGCAATTCAATTCAAAATGCACATGTTCTTGTTATTTAAAATTATATATTATTATATTATTATATGTCCTTTCTATGGGACGGTGTCTTTATTGAAACAGGAACTGCTTATCATGTAAAACCAACTTAAATTATTCTGGGGTTTTAAGTGGGGATGAAATATTTGACCGCTATGTCTCATTTTCACGTCTACCAGACTTCTCACAAATCAGCAACTTGTACAAATTTTCAAAGAAAAAGCAACAACAAGTAAAACTGAAAGACGTACATAACATTATAAAACTGATAACGACAAGCATACTTTTTATATTTATAGGTTTTTATCATTTAGCAAAACCCAGTTTTAGTCAACAATTTTTTATAA
>JARWCS010000004.1:1743036-1754775 GCA_034783895.1 Geukensia demissa
TTTAAAATATCATCCCCCTTGCCAGAACATGAATCTTTGGGCTTGTTCGTTATGCTCACTCGCTGAAAGATTCATATTCTGGCTCATGGGATGATATTTTACATTATCATCCTTCATCATCGTAATAACGACCTGTTGTACAGTTCAGTAAAAGTCATATCGTAGCGAGCACGTGCTAACGAACATGACCCAAATATATCAGTGTTTGACCCGAATATATCAATCCATTCTCCCAAGTTTCATCCAGTATTTTAAAGCATTTTTGACACCATGCTTTATTTTATTGACATTTTTCAATAAAGTTTTTATGTTCTTTCGTTAAACAAAAGACTTGTTTCTTGCAAAAGTCGAGGAACATATGAAAAGTTCTCTTGAAAATTTCGTCTTTCCAACTTTCTGATATATCCTGGTGGGACTATTTTTTTAAATCCCTGGGACGATTATGCAAAAAAAAAAAGCCCAACATAAAGAAATGTAACCTACCTATATTTTATGAAATAATTATTATTGCAAATTGAAGCGGTAACCAAGTAATCCTACGTTTCCTTCACCCAACTGGTGTTGTTAACACAAATGACGCTGATGATTTACCTATGACGTCATGTGTTTCTATTTCGCGGATTTTTTGTTTGATGACAAGAATTTCTTTTCTATCTATATAAAACAAAGTGTATTTGACTAAAAAGACCTTTCTGATGCGTACACAATCATACTTTAATAATAAAAACAAAATCTTGGTGCCGTGTATTCGTAAATACTAATTTAGAATAGACTATATTAATGCGTATTATTGACCCAAAGGAGTATCTGCGGATAAATATCAAGACTTGCACATTATTTCCCACACATTGTTAGGAGAATTTGAATAAAAGCTTAATAATTTAAACATTTTATAAAAACTGAACGATGATAAATTAGTTATCGGAATTTTGAATGCTGAGATATTTTAAAATATCATCCCGCTCGCCAGAATATGAATCTTAGGGCTCGTTCGCTACGCTCACTCGCCGCAAAGATTCATATTCTGACTCACGGGATGATATTTTATGATATCTAGCTGTCAAAATCCCGATAACATATACATATTTTAGCATTAAATAACTACTATGCATAGTTAATACCATAAATATGATACTTATGTTTGCTATAGTTTAGTTAAATGACAATGAATGTGTATGTTCCTATATGACATCAATGTGTGACACTAAAACAACTTGTCACCTACCGTAGAATCTTATATGTTTTATGTCCTGACAGTTCCTTTAGGATGTTCACTGCTCTGTTTAACAAGGTTATCTGGTTTGTGATAGCTTTTAAGACATTTTACATCGGAAAAAAATAAGTGGAAAAAAATTTATGAGTTGGTGATTTAACCATTTGAAAATTTGAATGGAAGAAAGGTTTTTCTAAATTTTCTATAGGTTTTGTCTTAGTAAGTTCTTTCTGTTTAAACCCCTTAAGAAACAACAAGGACTAGATAAAAAATGTTTAAAAATGCCATTTTAAGGTGTGTTTAATGAAATTGTGAAAAAGAAAATTGGGGGTCACTTGGCAAAAAATATTAATGCTATGGAATGGAAAAAACAAGGGGAGTTTGAAAATCTAACAAAAATGGCTGAACATAACTAGGGTTTCTAAAATTAATCACAAAAAACACAGATTTCATTTTTATGTCCATCTCAAGTACTGCTAATTGACCAGTTACACCAACTTTCCCATAAGTCTTTTATGTTGATGTTATGATCTATTTTTCACCACAATATTGTATACTTCTGTGGGAACTACTCTTTCAGTGTAACCAATATTTTTTCAACTATAGGAAAAGACTTCATTTGCAAAAAAAAAAAAAAAATTCTATAAAAGCCTAGTCAAATTTTATCATCAGGCCTAAAAACTAACTGACTTCATCATTGTTTTTTTCACCATCTGACTATTTCACCAAATAACAAGGGTTTCATAGGCCAACTTCTATATATAGTTATTCAACAGTTAGCAATTAACAGGACCTTCAGATTTAGTACAAATGTAAATTATTTAAATAATGCACTTGTTAATACAAATTGACTTGTTAAACATGATAAAGTGAAAACTGTTGTCATGGTTACAATTCTGTTTCTGTAACTGGATCTGTGAGTTGTAGTACCAGATCAAAAGATGTGGGTGGCAACTCATTCAACCAACAGCTATGGATTATTTCTAGAAGCTGAAATGATAAAAACCAGTCTAAAGTATTTGAATAACCAGATGCTGACTGTATAATATTTTATAAACTTCCTGTGTTCTAGCGATTGTTCAAGTGTTTTAAAATGATTTTTCCAATGTTTGAACTCACTATTACTTTATTTAAGATTTACTCTAACTTAAAATCTCACCAATCTCCAGTGATACAATGTATTAAATTTGAAAAGTACAATTTATTTGACCAAAAACTATATATATTGTTTTAAGCTTATTTAAATTTAATAAATTGTAAAGTCAACAATTCTAATCAAACAACAAATAGCCACCAAAGGTTTTGGATTACAAACAAAATTTGTACTTTACTAACTTACTTATATTGGAAAACAGAGGTAATGTGTTTTGAGATCAATAGTATTTTCATTGTTTGTACTACAATGAATTCTTCATTTGATAGTTGGGTACTGAACATGTTGAAGGGAAGATTACTTTGTACAGAAAATCAACATATTTAATGTTTTGTTATAAATTTGTTAAGAATGAGAAAAATCAGGCCCTGTTCATAGTAATAACTTATGTCTTATTTTTTATTGGTTCCTATAATGGAGATTTTTAGACCAAAAATATTAACCCAAGAAATAATCTGTACTTATACCTGACTTTTACTTCCCTTGACCCAATTGCAAGATTTATTCTGCTTGACCTTACTGACTTTAAACAACAATGGATTTGTACTGTTATGTCAATATATTTACTTTGTGACATAAAATTTGTACATGAAGTTGTGTAATTTGCACAAAGGACGACTTGTTTATTCCAAAAACACTTGTAGCAGTAAAGTCAAAGTTCAGTAGCTTGAACACCAAAGCACCCACTTAAAACTGTTTCAGTTGAAGGGCTGTTTTTGAAAAAACATGTAAAGAACAATGAATGGACTGTAAAAGAGATTTCTGTGAAGTTGGAGTGAATTGAGTTTGAACCACTGTGTAAACAATACCTTGAGATCAATTTCTGAGCAGATGATGGACATTCAATCAACATCTTATTCACATAAAAAAAAACCCTTGTCTATCTTAGGATAATGTAAGGAGCATACCTGGGTTCCAATGTTGCCAAGTTGTCCCCCTTGTTGAAGCTTTGTCTTCAGCATGTTAAAATTGTCCAGGTTTGCAGGCAGTAAGTCATGGAAGGACACAAGATTCAGCTGTGTTGTAATTTTACGACAGTTTATCACATGTTTCTCATTCATTCCTTCAAGTAAAGGCACATCTATGTCTAAATCGACATCCTCATTATAGTCATTGTTCATACAAGCAGTATCAGACATTGGATGGTACATTTTATCAAAAGCAAGTGGAGAATCAAAATCAGGATCCAACAGCTGTACCTGGCCATTGGGTTGTTTTTCTACCGGTTTGTTAGAGTAGACCCTGTCAATGTATAACTCGGCATCAACCACAACTGATGGTTGATGTTGTTTTGGTACTCCTGATGAGGGGATGGAATTAGCTGCACTGTTTTGAACACTGGCCGTTTCAGAGTCCTCTGATGTGTGAGGCTGGTTCAACATTGCTTCCTCACCAGATTGATTGTGGAAAGAATCATCAAGAATTGATTTCTGATTGGGCGATCTGTGACATGACGGACTTCTGGTCTCTTCTGGAATTTCCCTGATAATATCATCCAGCTTCATTTTATTAACTTTCCTCCTTTTTGGTTGATCTTTCCTCGACTTTCTATGCTGCTTATGTGGAGGACTTAGTGTATTTGGATTTTTAGTTTTGAAAAAGCCATTAGACTCTAAATCATTAAATAACTTTTGATCATCAGTAACATTTCCAGAATCTTCTGCATCATTAACCATAACCCTAAGTCCTTCTTTATCAAGCAACCTTGGAGAATCGGAGGAAATAACTGATACTCTTAGTGGTACACCTTTCTTTGTTAATTCCCTGTATCTCTTTGTGGCAACTATAGGACTAGCATAGACATTAGGCCCTCTCAATTCTTTGATGTTTTGTGGAAGTGCTCCTGCAGTCTTTGGACGGACTATGTTCAAAGGTGTTTTAGGTCTTGATTCTGATGGTGTTTTTGGACGACCTTTTAATGAAAAACTTTTGTTCTTTTCATCATCCAAGTCTTTAATATCTTCTGGAGAAGCAGATGTCACCTCTATAATACGAGACATTCTTGACACTGGACGTGTCTCCTCATCTGAATTATGAGGCACAATATCATTCTCTGGTAGAAATTCCTCTTCTATATCATTATGAATGTGTGTGAAAGGTTTATTTTCAAATCCAGTAAGTACAAAGGCAGTTTCTGACAAATTCATATTTGAATCAACAGAAACATTTGTCATTCTTTCAATGTGATGCCCTATCTGACCTTTCTCATAAAATGTTTTCATTTGTCCTTTTTGATTACGATAATAGTCTGAGGAAAAATCACTACTTTCACTGTCAAAGCCACTGTCACTAATCCGAGCTCTGCTCGGTAGTTTCTTTTTTATTTGGTTTTCTTTATGTGGTAGGTCAAGGTCAGTTGCATGACCATCAGTATCTGCATCAGTTAACTCTCCACTGGTCAAGGAGACATCAGTTTTACGAACACGCACACTCGAACCTATACTACTTGCACTATCGTTACTACTGAAACTTGAATACAGTGGTCCACCTGTTTTAAAGTTCTGATAATTTTTATCATGTCTCTGTTCCTTTCTTGCATCATTATTTTCTGGTGTCTCTGTCTGAGCAGTACTGTCATTTTCTTTATTCTCAGAATCTGATTGGGTAACTAATTTTTTTACATTAGCATATTTCACTTGTAAGTTAGCTTTTTCACGTTTGTCAGAGAGTGGAATAATGGGCATATTTACTCCTCTATTTCCAAGTTTCTTTTGTAAGGCAGCACGAGCTTTCTTTTTCTGCGAGTCGCTACGCACAAGTTTCTGCTCTTGCTGATCATCGGTTTTCACAGATTCCTTCATTGACTTTGATCGCTTTTTCTTTTGCAGTTTAGGTTTGATTGGTTCATTCATCTCTGGAGTTTCTGTTTCCTCTTTTATAATTACTGCTTTAATTTTCTGAATAGGTTTCTTTTCAGCCAAATTTTCAATTTGAGGTTGAATGTTATGCCCTAAACTTTTCAATTCCTTATGAGCTAAATCTAAATCATGTTTAAAATTTTCATTTTCCTCATTGTCAGACACTTCGGTTGCTTCAATGATTTCTTGTAAACCAGAACTTGTTCGGTGTAACACTTGTGTTCCTGAGAATGTTCTATGGACAGATTTCTGAATCATATTAGAACCTGAAGATGATCTATAAAATGGATAAGGTGCCATTTTCTTGACAAATTTACCTTGCAGTTCATCATAATAATCAATAAGTTCAAACCTCTGTGGACCTGGGCCATCATTTTTCCAGTAGTCTCTTGGCTTTACTGGTTTATCTCGAATCATTAAATGCTCTTTACTTTGAGAATTTTTTTGTCGTTGTGATGAAACTGTTTCTGCCATTCCTGGAAGACAATCTATAATTTCATCTAAATTGTCTCTATTTTCCTCAATCATTTCTACTGGAAGTGGCAAATTAGACCATAATGAGGCCCTTGAATCCTGAGATACTGTGTTTCGCAGTCCATGTGACCGTGGATATTCCATGTCACTAAGTATACTCCATTGATCACTATGATTGGACATGGTTCGATGCACCATTTGTTCACTATTATTTGACAAGGTTCTGTGGATCCGCTGTTCACTATTTCCTGATAATGTATGATGAATCATGCGATCACTTTGTCCGGACATTGTACGTTGCACTGCTTGATCATTTTGTCTCATCATTTTATAATAAGGATCATCTTGTCGCGACATTTTGTAATAAATCATTTGATCAATTTGCCCTGAGTTAGTTCGATATATACCATGATCCCCTGTTTGCTGAACACTATTGTTACTTTGGTTTGACAAAGTTTTATGTAAAGTATGATCATTTTCATACTGAGTATAATTTTTTGATTCACTTCTTTTTTTCTTGTGCAGCCTTTGTTTAACTGTCAGTATTTCTTCTTCAGAAACTTCATCATTTGAATCATAATGGTCTGACTTGTGTTTTGGTTTAAATGCAGATACTGCTGTCTCAGACCCTGTAATTGTCTTGAGTTTAGAAATCATCCATTTTTTACTATCCACCTTCTTTAACTTAGTTTTGCTTGGAGATTTCTGCTTTTCAGATGTACTGAATGCATAATTATTCTTCTGTTTAGAAGGCGTATTTGACCCTCCTGGTTTATCACTTTCTGATATAAGTGGTGAATCCATTTGACCAGTATCATATGGATCAGGTGCTCGATTCTTTTTATGCTTTCTAGAAAATGGTGACTTGCTTCTTGATCTTTTATGCTTGGGTTCTGGAGTTTGTCCTCGACTTTCAAATAAAGTAACAGCTGGTGAATGACTTAACTTATATATATCAGGTGACATTGTCCTAGATCTTTGACTTCGACAAGACTGTGCCGACAGTGGACGACTTCCTGGTGACATACTTCTACATCGCTTGTAATCTTCAATAACTTGCCCTGGAGAATATATCCCACTAGGTTTATGTCTATAAAACTCATCCTCGAAATCAGAATCGTCATAGAACTGTGGTGGATAGTCATGATTCTGTGGTATTTTCTTATTAACTTCTTCATTTAAGTATTGTTCCCATTCATACTGATAGGTGGTGAATTTCTTCTCACACATATTTGAAATAATTTCCAGTGCAATAAGGGCAAATGATCTAATGTCTGGCAGGAAGAAGTTACGTTTATCCCTAATACTATGACCAGAACTTTGTTGCATAGCTCCAAAGATCAAAGTGTCCTCAAAGTCCCCAATAGCTGCTCTCATTACCATACTCTGTTGAAGATAAAACATACCTTAAAGACATAATAAATATAGTATTTCCTTTAACACTAGAGGACAGTATACAATAATCTTAACATTATCTTCACCAGGTTTTTTTTTACATTTTCATGAAAAGAATTCTTTTGTAAAGTGATATTTTCCAGAAGCTGTTTTAAGCCATAATCCAAGGTCACATTGAAGGCAGTCTATCTTTAAAACATGTTAATTCCTGTAATCAGTTACACAGAAAATATACAGAACCTGAAATCTCTTGTTTCTTTCAGCTTAATTTGGTAAAAAAAAAATTTCCAGGGGGAGGGGGGTGGGGGGTGGTCCTACATTAAGACTTTTATTTTACCTGTTTAAAAATAGGGATACCTCTATGACATACGAATCCATTCCTGAATTAATGCAAAAATATCCAGAACTTTCACTTAATTGTAAATTGTAAATTTTACAAACAAGTCTGAAGAGTGTCAAAATAATACCAAATAAATAATTAAATTTGAAAACTGGATTACTCTTTTCACAAAATCAAAATTCTGCAGGAATTAAATTGGAGTTACCCACAAGTTATTAAGAGTTACCCACCAGCAGTCAGTTTCACAAAATGTCGTAAGTGTAATGTCTATCGTAAATTATGAGGTCACAATGAGTTTTTCTTTGAAGTTTCTACACTTACGATCAATCTTAGACTTAGAAATTTTTGTGAAAACCATGACAGTTATAGGGAGTTAGCCAATAACTTTCCACCACTCCTATTTGGGAGTTACTAAATAACTTCCCATCACTCCTATAACTGCAATGTGACTCAAATATGATCAGCCCAAAGCTTGGTTCCATAACTTTAATTTAATTTTTCTCTACGATCGACTTTTATCCCACATTCCCATTTATTTCAAAATGATCAAATAAAGAAATAAAACAATATGTTTAAGTAATAATGCTTAAAAGCTTTAGAATTACTAAAGTACATAAGAACCAGGCAAAGAATGATATCTTTTTCCTAGGATTTTGTTGAAAAATTAGGCAGTTAAATTTATTTAATGAAATATATGTAACACTTTTCTTCATTTTTATCCACTGAAACTTGACTCTTGCTATGTTGACATATTGGGACCAGAAAATAAATTTATAATGGTCGCCTGGTTCTCATATAGTTTACTGACATAAAAAATCATCTGTCTGCCTATTCTACTGAAAAGGCATATTATCCAATTAAATGTAAAAATAAAATGCAGAAATAAATACTGTATAAACATGATTATGAGATTTTATTTTCCTATATACAGTATATCATTTCTATAAAGTATAAAGCTTTGCATATAGTTTTTAAGGCCTTTGATTGCAAATGTATTATTGAAGCAAGGTCCTATATATAGATATAAATTGTGTAGTCAGTACCTGTAACACTCGATTTGTCACTTGACCATACATATATACTGGAACCTGACCTGACTTTAAAATACAACAGGAAAAAATTTTACAAAGTAAGAAAAAAAAATGTTTGTCACACCATAATACAAACAGTTTCTTATTACATGACTAGATCCTCTCGTTTTTAATATAAAAATAGGAGATGATTATTATGTGGCATGATTGTCCATGAGACAGCCACCCACCAAATGACAGTAGAATTTAAACTTCTAAAGGTTCCATTACGGCCTTCAACAATGAACCAGAGTCCATACCATAACGGAAGCTGTAAAAGGCCTCAAAATACAAAATGTGAAACTATACATAAAACTCTCTGACTGCAAAAACAACCGAAGAAAAATTACCTTGGCAAAAAATTAACAAAATAATTTTATTACATGTATTATCATTTGAGATGAAAATGAAAACACTAGAAACCCTGAAATAAAACTGAAAATATTTCTTTCTTTAATTCAGCATAAGTCTGACATATTTAAAGACTGGTTTTTTTTTAATAGACAATGGGTCAATAACTAAAATATTGGATAGCGTCAAGTTTAAAATATTCAGATTAATTAAACATTCATTAGAGTATTATATATTATAATTTGTAATGAAATAATATTAGAATGATTTTGACAGTTAAATGTGTATGAGACATTTAAAAGTTAATTTGTCAATTTGTCTCTATAGTAAAGCATTAATATTCTTTTTAATATTCATACCCCTATGTTCAAGTTCAAGCTTGCATGCTTTTAGGTTTTAAAATTTTAACTTGCACATAAAACTTTTACCTCAAATACATCCTGATGACAAAAATAAAAATATAAATGTTGTAGAATCTAAAACATTTTTTCCCGTGAATATTCTTAAAATTTTTAATCTAAAATCAAAAACCTGATTTTGTACTTTAATTATAATGAACAACTGGTATATGTCTTTCAGTGTTTTCAAATAACGAAAGGGCAAATACATGTTTTAAACTATATAAAACTAAATTTAAGAGGACCACACAATGATAATTCCATTTGCGGTTAAACAATAAAAAACATAGAGAAAATGTGTCCATGGGACATGCATGCCCCCGCTCAGGCAAACAGGAAGTAGACATATTATGGAACTTACTGAAAAGAAGAGGCACAGTACCTTGATAATGCTACAGACCAAATATCAAATCAACCTGACATACACAAGATGAGAAATCTTTGACAAAAATTGAAGGACTTACATACCTATGTACAGGGGTTAAACTTAATGCCACGGTCCCCTAAGGGCAGGGGCATAACAAAATTCTCATTGGTTGGTATGTTAAACCAAGTTCAGCTGTGACATGGCACTTTGTCAGCAAATGAAAGTTCCAATTTTGAAAGCGAACTACCAATAAGTGAGCATTACAACAATGTTTCCTTTCAACTGAAACAAAAATATCGATCCATATTTTCCATAAGGTTCCAAGTAAATGTTCAGCTGTTTGTTCGGTAGCAACCATCTTGCTTTTTTGGACTCCATGGAAGGTTGGTTTCCATTTAGTCAATTTTACACTCAAAAAATTGATTTGTCAAACTTTTTCTGTGGAAGCTATCTTGATCCACAGACAAAACACCACAAAATTTTCCCAAGACAATTATCTCAGGACTTTCGTTTAAAATGCTATTATTAGTATGAACAGAAATCATCTGTTAATTTTGCTGTTACATCTTTCATACCGGAATGTGAATGAAGTTTTCATAATCTTTTTCTGTGGCTTCCCATATCATTTTACTTATTGTTTTAATATAAAAATAATAAGATAATGTATGATTGTCCATGAGACAATCATCCATCAAATAACAGTGGAAATAAAATTTCTACAGGTCACAGCCTTCACAATAAACCATGATCCATACCATAAAGGAAGCTGTAGAAGGCTCCCAACTATGCCACAGTTTATTTTGTATTATTAATTAAGTAAACTATAATGACACTAATACTTACTGGAAGTGATCCTTTGAGGTAGATACAAGATGAGTTGAGGTTGTTATGTAAGATATTTTGGTCATGTAGGTAGTACAAGCCCTCTGCCACGTCATGTATGATCATTCTCTGACATGCCTCTGGTAATGGTGCTTCTAATCTGCGTAACAAATCTTGTAGCGTCCCACTATTTGTCAACTCCAGACATATAATTCTACAATATAAAATCAACATGACAAGAAATAACAGTATTGCACATTGGTGTAGACAGAGTTAGATGATAAATGTGGGAAACAACTGTGTTTCTCTTCCAAGGCTAACCATCTGTAACTGTAAGTGCATTTTTTCTATACCCTGTTTATTAACAAACCCCTAAACTTCACAAGAATATATCATAATAGGAACAATTAGTGAATCAAATAGTTTTAATTGCAAATCTATCGGAATAGAAATGTTTCTTATTCTTCTATGAAGAGCATAGTGTGCATTATTTGCCTGATCTAGTAATTTCTTTGTGGCTGTACAAAAATTTCCATTATAATTAAATATAATACCTATAGGTAGCTAGATAAGTATATGAATCTAGTATATCTATTGGTTGTTTATACAATGTAAACACTGGATTGTTTTTAGACTTTCGCTTACTAAAAATTACAATTTTTGTCTTGTTTGTATTCACTGTGAGCTTCCATGTATCACAATATATTTCAAATGCTTCAAGTGCGTCTGGAAGGCCAACAGCTGTTTTTGATATAATCACAGTATCATCTGCATATAATATTATAAAAAAAATTTTTAAATTTCTAAAGTTTCTTGACATTTTACAGATAGATTTTCAAGAAAACTTACATCATTTTCAAGGAAAAAATCTTCTAAATCGTTAAGAAACAATGAGAATAGAAAGGGAGATAAATTTTCTCCCTGTTTAATCCCAACATCGCAGTTTAAAAAAAACTGAATACTTTTGACATTTACGCACACATGACCTAATATTTTGGTACATATTATGTATAACCTTAAAAAATTTTCCCCTGGATATTTGATTTCTGTAATTTCTGCCAAAGACCGGTACGCCAGACCGTATCAAATGCACTTTTGAAATCTATGAATGAGCAGAATAGTTTTTTACCAAAATGAAAATATATGGCGATTAATGCATGAAGTACTAATATATTGTCCACTGTTGAAAATCCCTTTCTAAATTCTACTAGTGCGCCGGAAATAAGTTCAAATTCGTCAGAAAATTTATTTAATCTGTTATTTAACATATCACTGAATGTTTTACTTAAACAGGAATT
>JARWCS010000004.1:1758963-1773603 GCA_034783895.1 Geukensia demissa
ACAGTATCATCTGCATATAATATTATAAAAATTTTCAAAAAAAATTCTAAAGTTTCTTGACATTTTACAGATAGATTTTAAAGACAACTTACATCATTTTCAAGGAAAAAAATCTTCTAAATCATTAAGAAACAATGAGAATAGAAAGGGAGATAAATTTTCTCCCTGTTTAACCCCAACATCGCAGTTAAAAAAAACCTGAATAATTTTGACCTTTACGCACACATGACCTAATATTTTAGTACATATTATGTATAACCTTAAAAATTTTTCCCTGGATATTTGATTTCTGTAGTTTCTGCCAAAGACCGGTACGCCAGACCATATCAAATGCACTTTTGAAATTTCCCCAATAATAAGTGTAATTGTTTCATACTAAAGCCTCATACAACACCTTACTTACCTGGAATCACTAGTGACGATTTCTTCAGTAATAAGTGTCATTGTTTCATACCAAGGCATCAGAACAACACCTTACTTACCTGGAATCACTAGTGACGTTTTCTCCAGTAATAAGTGTCATTGTTTCATACTAAAGCCCGAGACAACACCTTACTTACCTGGAATCACTAGTGACGATTTCTCCTGTAATAAGTGTCATTGTTTCATACTAAAGCCTGAGACAACACCTTACTTACCTGGAATCACTAGTGACGATTTCTTCAGTAATAAGTGTCATTGTTTCATACTAAAGCCTGAGACAACACCTTACTTACCTGGAATCACTAGTGACTATTTATCCAGTAATAAGTGTCATTGTTTATACTAAAGCCTCAGACAACACCTTACTTACCTGGAATCACTAGTGACGATTTCTCCTGTAATAAGTGTCATTGTTTCATACTAAGGCCCGAGACAACACCTTACTTACCTGGAATCACTAGTGACGATTTCTCAAGTAATAAGTGTAATTGTTTCATACTAAAGCCTCATACAACACTTTACTTACCTGGAATCACTAGTGACAATTTCTCCTGTAATAAGTGTCATTGTTTCATAGTATGGATTAGAACTGCTGGTCCAGAGACACTGTAGCAGGCTAGCATGCTGGAGTTTACGTAACATTCCCAACACAACAATCTCCTGGGCCCAGGATTTTACATGTTTTGGCCCATACACTTTCATTAGTCCTTGTCGTGTGTGACCTTTCCCTATATTCCATGTTGCTCTTAGTCTTAATTTTCCTGGGGCCTGAAGTTTATACAAAAAGGTGTTTATGTCAAAATATCAATTTTTTTCAGAGAAAATGACATAATTTCAATAGTATGATATATTAAATTATGATAACGTATGATAACTTCTTCACTGTTGAATAAATAACTTATTAAAATTAGCCTAGCAGTAACTCTGACCTTGACCTCTGACATATGTACATATTGTTCTCAAATATAATGTCCCCAACCATAATTATGACAAAAGTAAAGTTAATTGATAATCATTGTGACCTTGACTTTGATCTTGCGACTAAAAAACAGAAAAGGCTTCCTACAATCTTCAAAGTATCTTTCTACCATGTTTACTAAAGTAAAGATCCGTTTTTTTCCAAAATTCTAATCTGAAAACCAAGCTTTTAACAAAATTTTAGTTTATTACTCCTATAACCTTGACCTTTTACCATATGATTTAACTAAGTTTGCACTATTCTTTGAGGGAGGATGGTATCATCAATCAAAGTTTTTATTGCTTTAAAAGTTATTACTACCAAACCTATCTTTGTCAGACAAACAAATGGATGGAGAGAAGGACAGACGAACAAAGCAACATTGTTCTGAAGCAGAAAAATGACATTTCAGTAGCCATGAACCAGTACATTATACATAATTCATTGTTAAAAATTTAAAATCTGTATTGAACAAATCAACACTTTTATACTAGTTTGGCAGCAGACCAGAAGTCATCTACTTGTTAGTTATCTCTGCTGATTTGTCACATATTTCAGTTTCTACATATTTACACATTGTACATTTACATGACAGATTTGAGTGCCTCAATTTGATATTCAAATATCACTACAAATATTTAATGTTCATGTATAATACTATTGACAAAACTTCCAAAATGTAGTAAGATTTTTGACAACTATTTGTTTGCAGTGTTTTTGTCAAGATATTTTCTAGGTTATTTCAGAAGCCTGTTGGCATTGACAATAAGTACATGTCTTATCCAAATATTGCAGAGTTGGAGAATAGGTAGAAAAACTATTGCTAACTTACAAACATAACTAATGAACATCGGAACATTCAAGTTCATGAACAGTAAATATTTTATAATAAATTTTTAGGACAGTCATCATTATCTCATATAAAAATAGGAGATGTGGCATGATTTTCCATGAGACAGCCATCCACCAAATGACAGTCGAATTTAAACTATAAAGGTCCCATTACAGCCTTCAATAATGAACCAGAGTCCTCAGTTCTTTTCCTAATTGTGCAGATTTTTGTGTTTCAAAATTACCGTACATTTATCTCTGTGACTTTCTAAACTTAAAACTTTTATGAGATATACAGGTTATTCATGGCAAAAAAGTGTTGTCTGAACAATTAAATATATTAGAGGCCAGAGAATTTAGATGCTTTAAACATTTTCAGGTAAAATAAGAGTTTCAGAGGAGAAAATTGAAATGTGAAAAGTTAACAGAGGCTGACAACAACAATAACAGATCAAATTGATAGCAAAATCTCATGTGCCCTTTTAGAACATTAGAAACCAACAATTTCTATTTAATTGTAATAAACAAAGTAGCAGGAGCTGCAGTCAGATGTTAAACCTCCCCCCCCCCAACCAAAGGAGAGGGTTTAAAAGACCAGAATTTCTAACAATTGGTGTATAAAGAGTAACAGTCACACGGTCATGTAACCTCTCCTACCTTGTAATTTCTAATCTCATCTTAGTTTATTTATATTACTGTGGACTTGTGCATGTAGGTAGCAATTCAAATTATAATTAATCCAGAAAAACTCCTTGGAATGTAAAATGCTACTTACATGCATAACTCAACAGTAGGATCTTACAATGTGTTTTTTATTTAATTCTAAAAAATGGAGTAGGAGGAGTTACAGTCAATAGGTCCTTACCGTATTGGTAAATAGTTAAAAGGGTCATTTCTCTGGGGAATCTCATTAGCCTGAACTGAACTCCTTAGAATTATGTAGGAACATCATGATCTCTGTCTTTGCACAAAATTATAAGAAAATTAGACAAAGGACACAAGAGTTAGTCTGGAAAGACAGACATACTAATGCCTATATACACCCACAAACTTTGCGGGTTAAAAATTTGTGGGGTATAAAATTGATCTATAGAAAGGTTTACTTAAGCATGAGAGTCATGGTTATCATCTTCAGTCAGAAATTGGATAACAATTTGCAATTAAAGAAGATAATTCCACCTATCTGTTGTGCTGGAGAGCAAATGTTTGGTAATTGAAATGAGTTTAAATAAGCTTGCATGTACATACAAATCTGGATAAGACTGACAAAAAAGGTTTTTGTGTTTTTCATATTATGAGAATTTCATATCATATATTTTTACCATAATCAAATTAACTTTGGGTTTTCAGTAACCTGATATTTAGTTCTCTATTTAAATGTTCTCCTGGGATATTTTCTTTATCAATATTAAAAACTTTTAAAAAAAATCTTTAATTTGGGGCACATCCTTGAATCTGCTTTTACACATAAAGTAGTAATCTGACAAAATGTATTTAATTTTGAATCTTCTTACCCTACCTTAGAATTGAATGATAAATGAATATAAATCAGAAAAGTATTGATGCCCATGTAATTGTTGACAATAATTTAAGATATTGATATTAAAAGTTTGAGTTAAAAGTCTTTCAATTCAAACTAAACACTTGAAACCCTGCCAATACTGAAGATTTAAAATTTTAACACAAGGCTAAATTTCACGAATTTTTTTTTAAAAACCTTTGTGAATACTATGTCACCATCTTAGTATTGTAAATAATTTGAAAATTTGTCAATGAGACAGCTATTCACCAAAATCCAAATTTTCAAAAAATTCAAAACTTAACAGCTACATGTGTCCAGCTATTAACAATGGACAAGGTTGCAAACACTAAAAACAAGAGAAAATGTGTCCATGGGACACAGATGCCTCCTTCCTGGCAAACAGCAAGAAGATGTATGTTGGACCTGAAAAGGAGAGGTATGGTACAACCCCCCTCCTGATAATGCTCCAGATATCAAATATCAAATTAATATAACATACACAAGTTGAGAAACTTTGAAGAAAATTAACAGCATGAAAATTCAATCAATGTCTCACAGGCAAACAGGAAGTACACATATGTCGGACCTTAAAAAGAGAGACATGGTACAACTCATCTTTATGATACTTTAGACCAAATATCAAATCAATCGAACTTAAACGAGCTGAGAAATATTTGATGAAATTTGATGGAGTTACAGACATACAGACAAGTGTAAAACTTAATACAAATCTTTGCAATTACTGTAAGTCACTAATTAAAGTGTGTCAATATTTTAAAGTCACCTGCTGTGTTATATGTGGATACATATTTGAGATACTTTTTTTTTACTTTTTACTTTTACAAATATAACTGTCATGTCATCCAAATTAAATTTTGTCTTCTGCAGTTAGTCATTCTAAGGACCAAGTGCCCCTGCCTTTTTCAAAATTAATACATCAATAACTTTAAAGGTAAAACTGGTGAGATATCTCTCCTAAAGTACCTGTAAATACAAACTGTTTTTGTATATCTTAATTGCAGTTTGCATGGTATGGGACCTGCAGAAGTTTAATTTTGACTGTCATTTGGCAGATGGCTGTCTAATGGCCACATCTCCTATTTTTATAGTTTTGGTTTGAAACCCATTAAAATCAGGTATAGGAGTAAAAATATGAAAATTATAGATATGGTATATAAATCTAGGAGACCACCCCGTATCTGACCCTGAAGATATCGAAGGTTTATTTCTAGAAGTCGCCACAAGTGTAAATGTTAAATGAAAAATGAAAAAAACAACAACCAAATGTTAAGAAATAGATGGATCTTTAAAAAAGCTTGTTTCCTGTTTCATACGTCAAGATATAGGGCCTGTTCACATTAGGACTAAGTTATTTCAGATCAAATTAAGGAGAAATACAGGTTAACTTGTTTAGTTCCCACTAGCTAAAAATTTGTGGCTTAACTTTATCCAGATTAAATCTTAACACACAGAAATCAAAGGACCATAAGTAACATTTCTATTTATGACATCATATTTAATCCACATATTGCATTCCACTTCACACTACAGATAAAGCCAGATTAACTTGATCTGGATTACCTTAATACAGATCAAACCTTAACCTAGTGTGAATAAAATGTGACTTAAGCCACTATTGCATGAGTTAATCCAGATTAACTAAACCCAGTGTGAATGCAATGTGACCTAAGCCACTATTGCATGAGTTAATCAAGATTAACTAAACCTAGTGTGAATGCAATGTGACCTATTCCACTATTGCATGAGTTGATCCAAATTAACCTAAAGCTAGTATGAATGCAATGTGACTTAAGCCACTATTACCTGAGTTTATCAAGATAAACTTAATTCTAGTGTGAATGCAATGTGACTTAAGCCACTATTACATGAGTTAATCCAGATTAACATAAACCTAGCGTGAATGCATTGTGACTTAAGTCACTATTACCTGAATTTATCCAGATTAACTTAAACCTAGTGTGAATGCAAGATTAACTTTTCTGAGAAAGAACAGGCCCATAGACACAATAGAACAAAGTAAAGTATTAATTTGCAAACACAATTAATTAGTGACAGCAGGAATTCAACAATTATTGAAAGCATTATATAATAACCAATCAATACCAACATCGTCATTTAAAATGATTTATACATTTTTCATATTTTATTTTACCAGCCCTGTATTTGTTTAATCACGTAATAAACAGATAATGCATCTATTAAATGTCAATGTAAATGTATAACTTTTGTGCCAGGATACAAAATTTCTATAATTGTCAAGATCAATACTGACAAATTTTAATAACCTTGCACAATACACAAGTTTAGTTTAAATAACAAAGTTATATAAAATCAAAATTTCTTTTATAAACATTTTGTCTTTGTTTGGCTCTTTGGTTGGTTACAAAATCAACTGCACAGTTGTATTCAGATAAATAAATCTATATATTGTTAGTGTGGAATGTTTCGATGTAAACCATGTATTTATACAAACAATGAAAATTATCTTAGTAGAAATAAATGAAACCTTGGGTTTCTATGATATAAACTAATGTACACCAAATAAAATTTGCCAGGACTTAAGGCAAAATATACCCAAAGTTCAGCCATTAAGTATGTCATGTTATATATTGTTGGAACTGTAATTTTCTGCAGCAAATCATCCTGCAGTTAAAATTTCAGTTTTCCTTTGCACAAAAAAAAAATTAATTTTTTCGTAGGCAGATTTTTCATTTTTAATGGGACAAACACGGTGTCACTATATATACAGCAAATTAATGTTATGTCTGACTGAGACAGTCACCACAATTTGAAAGTTTTTTATCCATGTTTTCCCTGTACATAAAATTTCTAAATGGTTAACCATTTACAATGATGATTAGTAGAAAATCAACACATTTTAATTTTTCAACTTGTCAATAAAATAATGACTTCACAATCTATGACTGAGAAATTAAAAACAGATATGCTAAAACTGAACAAATTTAAAATAAAATACTTCTTAAACTTATACTACAGGCTTTTTATACAAATATTTATCTCTGCTTTTGCTTTATCGTAACTATTTTTTAAATAAAAAATATAAGTGGGCATTGGTTTTATTTGACCTTTTGTGTCAATAAATTTCTTTATCTTTTAAAGTAAGTCCTTGTAGATCTTCTAAAAGATAAAGTAATATACTTGTTCATTTTAGACCCTATTTAACAGACCAACGATCAGCTAGTTACTTATATTCATACTTATATAAAAGGAAAGTAAACAGAGGGTATAATGTGGTATTTGCCTCTAGAAAATTCTAAATGTTTTCTCATAAAATTTGATCAAACAGATCAATCGCTTTTATTACATGTGAAAAACGTCTGTGTTTTGAACTTTTATTAATGTCTTTATTGCCATACTGTATTTAAATGACAAGTAACATATGTGGTCTAAAACTAAATTTTATTTATTTTCTGGCAATATGACTTACAAAACTATGATATAACTACAGTTTTTATGTCCCCCACCTTTAAGTGATGAGGGCATTCAGTTATACCCTTGTCCATACGTCTGTCTGTCAATTTTCATCATATATTTCTCAGCTTGTGTATATCCGATGGATTTGATATTTGGTCGGAAACATTGTACTGTGTCTCCACTTTTCAGGTCCATCATATGTCTAATTCCAGTTTGCCAGATCAGGGGCCTGTGTCCCATTGACACATTTTCTCTATGTTTTTATTTAAAAGGTTAGCTAGATTTGTAACAGCTTAGACAATTTCCTCATCTTCATTCTCAACCATTGTTTTCATATTAGAAGTATAAAATTTAAATAAACAATTCAAAATAAATTAACACCTTATATTTCTTATGACATGTACCATTTCATAAACTTCTTTCTTTTTCAAATGGTGTCTACATTTTATTTACAGCATATTTGCTGTCAATTTTTTAAAAGTTATTTCCATGTTAAACTACTTTTGCATATGGAGGTCAACTTAGTTGGTAGATGTGGTTGCAAATAAAAATCTGAAAGCTAGGGGACCATCTATTTACCAATTTTTTTAAGCCTGGCTCTAATTTTCTCATCAGATTCAGACAAGAAGACTTTTACATGAATTTCCAATAGGATCCCATCTAAAACTATTAAATTTCTGCCATGGCAGCCATCTTGGTTGGTCAACGAAAATGCAGGAAACAGTTTTGATAGAGCACCATTTAAGGACAATAAAGTTTGGATCTAAATTGGCTCTAAAGTTTTTGCCAAGATGATTTTTTTGTAAATTTCTCATAGGGTACAATGTAAACTTAAGTTGGCTGCAGCAGCCACCTTGGTTGGTTAGTGGACATGCGAAATAAAATTCCAAGAGAAGACTACCTGAGGACCATTCCACCTAAGTCTGGTTTTGACTGAGCAGTTTCAGAAGAGTCTATTTTAAATTTAATTTCCTAGTATTGGGTCGTTTTTAAGTTCAAATGTGTTAGTCATCTTTGTTGGTTGGTGGAGAAGTTGGATACAATTTTGGTACAGGACCATCTAAGTACCATTCTATTAATGTTTGGTTCCCAATGGTTTAGCAATTTCTGACTAAGTTTTGTTGTGGCATCAATCTTGGTTCGTCTTGTTCGATGCAGAATACATTTTTAAAAGACCACAATTGGCAAAGCTGTTTAAGAGGAATTTTAAGCAATTTTTCCATAGTCTCCTATGTTTACATTTAACTAAATTTTGTTGTAGTGCATCTTGACCAGTGGGTGTTTTGCCAGATATAATTTTGGTATAGTACAATTTCACTTTAGTTTGGTAACAATTACCTAGCAGTTTCAACCAAGAGGATTTTTTAGTAAATTTCCCATGATGCACTTAGTTCAGCTGACATTTCTTCCCTTTTTCAGTGATGACAGCCATATTGGTTGGGATGGGACTGGGAAATCATTTCATGGGCACCCCAAGGACCATTCTACCAAAATCTGGTTCCAAGCAGCCCAGGGGTCTCAGAACTGAAGATCTTTAAGCAATTGTGGATGGACGAACGAATGGTGGATGCAATGTGATTGCAATAGCTCTTAAAAAAACCATGAATTTTAGAACTTTTAAAAAACAACTTTCTTTAAACTAAACTAGCAAAATTGTCATTCACAAAAATAAAAAAGTCAAAGTATATTCTAATTGATAAATAATAAAGAAATAAGAATTACTGACTGTGTGAAGATAAAAACAGACATTTGTTGTATGAGTAACATATTCGCTAAGCAAAATACTGCAGCCATCGAAGCAATGAGTGTCATACAACTCTGGATCTCTAATTAAGAGTTAAGAAATATTTCTTTGTACAATCTTATATATTGCCAGAAAATGTTTTATTTTTGACTTTTACGGCTTATTTTACTTAAAAAAACTGCAAGACAGCAGATAATTCCATCTGGACAATAATGGAATAATATTTTCAATATGATAAAAATATTTTTTCTGTGACTTAATTTTATTTTTGCATCTGATAAAATCTTGTCCTAATGTTATGTATGATGAAATATAAGATAATATTTTTGTGACAAATATTCAACTCTAATAATCTTTACATTCAATATTTGTTTAATTCATTTTGTATTTTGTCATGACAGATTTTAGGTTATTAAAAATTGAGTATAATTTTTTTTCCTTATACATAAAACACCTATCTCAGTTATATTTTCATATTTGCTTTTTTCAATCAGTTTTATGTTTCAGTTTATATTTAAACTTAAAATTTCATTTCTTTTACATAACACACCTTAGTGACGTTTTCATATTTGCATTTTTCAATCATTTTAAAGTTTTATTTTATATTTATACTAAAAATTTCATTTCTTTTATTCTACACACCTAGTTATGTTTGATACTTTATGATTTCAATCGGCATAATTTTTTCAGTATGTTTTCAAAGCCTGTCATGAAAACTGTATGTTATATGTAGATGGGGGTCTTTAAAGATTTGTTGGTTTTTTCCTTTTTTTTATTGTTATATGTAGAGGAGGGTCTTTTAAGATTTGTTGGTTGTTCCCTTTTTTATTGGGGGAGGGGTGGCATTTGTCTATTCTATGTGATACTAACCTCAAGTCTGACAAGTTCTAACTGTTTAAGTTTACGTTGAGTCTCTTCTACTGTCTGTGATGATGTACAACAACAAAAACTCCACATACTGTTCCCAATGTTTGTCACAATGCCATGGAATATCGTAGTTACATCCAATAATATCAGCACTGCAGCACTTACACTATTTAATTTGGATGTATTCCTATAATTTATGGCTGTCACAACAATCAGTGTAACTATCCAAAATAATATTTCAATAATTAAAATTTTCTGGTATTGTCTTCCGTGGCTGATGAGTTGGGCCTGCCAGACGTTTGGCGAGGCAGAATGTACTCTGTTACTAAATCCTTTCCACAGTTTAACAGCACTTATTATACAACAAATTAATGCAACCAATAAACAAATCCAACAAATACAAAATACTAAAATTCCAAATGAAAATCCTTTTTCTCCAGACTGTGATATTCTTAAACACAAGATTGCATTTATTTCCGAAGGATCAAAGATTGACAATGGTGAAATAGGTAAAAATGACAAAATAATTGATATAATTTTCTGTGGTATAAATATGACAAGAAAGACATTTCGATGAAAGGACGATAAGTTAGATGACTTTCCCGGATTGTATATACACAATAATATAATAGCAGCTATTAAATACCCACAAACGCAATCGAACAATCCGAACAGTAAAAAGAAGCTTATTGACTTGCATACAATTTCTATATTTGTTATTGTAAAAATGAACTGGAGAATTAATCCTATACCTAGAAAAACATGGGCCGCATCTAGGGAAATTAATGAATATTTCCACAACTTAGGTAAAGAAAAGGACCGAACCACTTTATAAAATAGTGATGTCAGGTTGACTACCAATCCGATTACTGCTAGTGCAAATATAGGTATTTCTATGGTCCAATTGTCAGCCATGGTGTGGCACCCCACTCAAATTTAATGAGATAATCAATCTATTCATGTCAGCTATCTCATATCTCTAATGTAAACTCTTATATTTCTATTAATTTTCTGATTTATTTTGCCTTGTTCCACTGACTTGGTACTTTAAATAACGTTTGTCACAATATTGACTGAACTGTTTACTCAAGTCCTATGTTCAATTGCTTCGTCCAATTACCACTGTAAAGTTACACCTGAAAATAGTTAAAGACAGAAAATTAGATATCAAGCCTAGTTTTTATGTATACTTTTAGACAAGTAATTAGTTTAAATTTAAGAGGATAGAAAAAGAATTTACATCAATTCAAAAGGATTCTTGTTGAATTTAAACAGGTTTGGACAATTTTCAGTCATATCAAATGTCCATGTTTTAATGGTATTGATCAGATCAGCCCTATCACTAAATTTCTGTAATACCATAGGGAAGGCTCTCTGCATGTTTTCCAATATTTGGTCCAGAGCATACCTGATGAAGGTTACTGTAATCCAGACCTAAACAGTGAAATCTAGGCATTTACAATCATTTTTATTTTCTATTTTGTCAACTATCTATTTAATATGATAGAAATTCAAAGCACTATTGTTTTAAAAACTTGTTTCGTGACCCCAGGATATCTTGTAACTATAGGCAATGGCTTAACAAGAAATTATGTAGTGCAATCCAGAAAAGTTGTATTTTGTACTGTCTTTCTGGCATATATTCCACATTCTTTCTATTAAATATTATAGTATAAATTTAGGTTTCATTCAGTTTTTAATTTCCAAAGTGTTAACCAATGTGGATGTGCATGTTTTCAGTGACTGCATGTTTTCAGTAATCAATGCATGTTTTCAGTGAGCAATGCATGTTTTCAGTGAGTATAATAAGAATATTTTCACTAACTTTTATTATGATTTATACACGTTTCAGTTGTTAAATTTTCAAATTTATTCAACTTCAACGGTCTTCCAAGATGGAACACATCCAACAAAATAACAAAAAGAGAAAGTTATGGATAAAAATTGAACAAGAACTTTCGTGTAATAAAAAATCACAACCATGAAAAAGTTGTTTGAGCCCTCGTCAATATAAAATTGCTTTATTAAACATAAATAAATCAACTTTCTCCTATCAAACACCTATTGACTTCTTTAAATATTTAACTTGTACTTATACCAGGTACTAAAGTGGTATTTAAAAATTGAAGAGAAATGTATGGTCCATCTTAATAGAGGAATGACTCAGACAGTGTAATAAAATTTTGTACTGCAAGCAAATATATAACAGCAATTTAGCATTGTCTATAATAAAATCAATATTAAAATGATAAAAAATATTGAGTTTCAAGTTGATAGGGGTTTACAACAGTTAGTTGTGAATAATATTAAGGGAATATTTTGCCAACATGACAAATACGTAAAAATGAGAAGATATGAGGTATATTTCAGAGACCGCACTCCCACTACCAAATAAACTGAGGGAATTTACAAATCTAGAGGTCCCCACAAGGACTTTAACAAGGATAGAATACCACTCCCTGTGTAAAGCTCTAAATCGCCCCAAATAAATAAAATGTGTATATGTAAAATAATACTGTTCTTACCTGAATATTATTAAAAAAAGTGTACGTAACGAAACATTTAACACAACGACAAACCTATGACCACAATTCCTGACGTGGGACAGGCACATGAGACATGTGGTGGGGTTAATCGGCTGACAAGGAAAAAAAAATAAAAACAAAAGCAGTAACAGACAAACTATAAAAATCAAACAGAAATTCACCCAATCTGACTAGGGAGTACCAGAATCACAATAAATATTCTAAACAAAAATAAATGCAAAAATAAGATACCTCTCTAATGGATGCTTGCAATTGCTGAAAGCAAGCTCAGGGTGAGATTCCTGATAATAAGACATAAAGCCTCTCATCATGAGATGTCATCAAACATAGTATGTCTGATGCTTTAATACTGTGTTGTCAATTAACATGAGGAAAGACAAGATGGATGCAATGCAATATTTATTAAAATATACCAACAAAACCAGTTTTAATGTTCTGACTACAATGTCAAAATTGTACCCTTTGTGAATAAGTTTGTTTAATTTGTTTAACAGAAAGTGATATTTAGTGGATCATTTTAAATTTATATGGTTTTATATGTGATGTTTCCATAGAATGTAGGATGTGATATCCCTTCTCATATCAAAATTCTACATTTGCAGCCATATTTTTTTTTATTTAATCCTTGTAAAAAATAATAACTGATATCAGTTATCACAATAAAACCTGGAAGATCTCAAACCTGAAATCAGACATTCAACAAGAATTATATGTAACCTTTATATTATGAAATTATAGGAATCCAGTTCCTGTGTGTGTGTAACTACTACTCATTTTATATTGTAAAATTAAATGGCTGCATGGTTATTGTTATATATGATTGTTGTCACATTTTACTTTTGGGACTGTATACAGCTTGTATTACAGTGTGAAAATTTCTCCACAGGTCTTAAATTAATTTGCAGATGTCTGTAATTATTACTTTTCCTGTAGACAATCTTATCACATCTTATACTTCTAATGAATGGTCACAACTGCAAAAGTAGTTTCAAACAAGATCTTTTAGCGATTTTTTTTCATTGAGTCTCTGAGTTGGCTGAAGTGATCATCTTGGTCGGCAGGTGGGAATGTTAGATGAAATTTGAAAGTGGAAATTCTAAAGACCATATTCCACATAAGTTTGGTTTCAATTAGCAGAGTGGTTACAAGTAAAGAATTTCAAATGAATTCCCAAGATTCTTCATTTTAGACTAAGTTCGGCTGTCATGGATGACAAATATAACATCCATAGAGGTCCACTTAAGGATCATTCCATAATTTCAGGTGCAATTGGCTCTGTAGTTTCAGATCAGATTTAAACCATCCCCTGTTCTATTTTTAGCAGCTCCATAAGAATTATAATCTGTACTTCTACATGTACTGCAAAACATTACTGCAGTCTGTATTTTATAATAAGTATACATGTTTTAAAAGTTCCTATCAAGGTGTACTAAACTTTCTGTCAACAAATCATTGTTAAAGCCTAAAGATGGGGATTAAGATAAATATCCATAAAATATTTTAACTTTCGTGATTTATCATTACTCTTTCAAAAATAAAATCCCCCTGGTTCCATCTGAGGCTTATGAAAATCAATGAAGTTGATTTTGTCTATTCATAATGATCCCACTTATATCTATTTCTGAGACAGGTATCAAACTTTGAAAATTTATTTCTTAAAAAAAATGACAGGATCATGAACCTTATCTGAACAAGTCAACAAATAAAATAAATAATCAATTAAATTTAGTTAAAGATTCTATCAGAAATCAATAGTTATTTGAAACTCCATAGTTATCAACCCAGGTGCTACACAATCCCAGCTAGGCATGAATATCAACACGAGTACCTATTGTCAACATTGGACAAGTTTCACCACAAATTCTGTAACTACATTGGGAAAAGAATTTCGCTGGATACAAAAAGGGGAATTTTTTTCTTTGAACTGCTATGGTAACATGAGAAATATGTTTTGAAAGAAATAATGTACTTTTTGTATATCATTTTGTATTTCTGGAAGTCTCTCACAGCTGTTTTGTCATGACAACCATTATACATGCAGGATACAATAAATTTGTGAACCATTCACAAATTTTTTCATCTGTCGACCTTAAGCTTGAAGCTTTTTTTTACTTAATTATGTAGAATTAATTGATTGATTGATTGAATGTTGCTTAACGTCCAGTGGCAAGTATTTCATGCATATTCAGGACGAGAGCAAATTAATGAATGATGACGATGAACCCTGCTTTGTACTAGACCGACACGCTGAGCCGGATTTTTAACGTGCTAGCTCACGAAAGCAACAGTCCGC
>JARWCS010000004.1:1783295-1794213 GCA_034783895.1 Geukensia demissa
TAGTATACAGTGCATCTAAGTTCCTAACATTTTATTCTGCACTGAAAATGAGGTATCTATAGATCTATAAAAACTTCAGAGAATATGAATGTAGTAATGGACTAGTGATGCAATATATAGCCAGCTAAATATAGTTCAGCCTGTCCAGCTAATATTATGGCAATTGAGCGAGCTGATGGGACTTTTTATGTCTCATCTACTCTTGATTTCTTTCTCTGAACTGCTACAACTAGTTTAATATATTAAGGCATTTGTAACTGTGGTAAAAGTAAATGAAAAATTAACTTAACATTACAATGTTATAATACTTTATTTATTTTCTTAAAAGAATACAATGCCAAATTGTTACTTATAATGCATATAAATCTTAATGTTTCTTGAGGTTATTTATACCTGATATTTGGGCACACTCCAGGCTCACATTGTGAATCAAGTTTAGTGCTTTTTTTTAAAAATTTTTCAAGAAAAAAAAACACAGGAAAACTTATATTTTTTACCTTACAGTTTGTTCGTGAGTGTGTTACATGAATTTGATGTATGATCTTTAGCTTGATTGTGATGCAAATCAAAGCAAAATCACATTGTTGAATGCTGTTTGCGGGAAGTCTTAATAACTGCCATGCAGGAAAATAAAATTAAAATGTGCAAAGAAAAATTAGGGTACTTTAAAGCAAAAGGGCAAACATTAAGAAATAATGGAAAACAAATTGATACAATTCTCTTTTTATTGACTAAAAAATATCGGTCTAGTGAAATATGTTTCGGTCTAGTAGAACTTGGATGGTCACTAGCCCAGTGGACTAGTAGCCAAAAAAGTTTATGTCACAGACTGTACAATATATTTTCGTACACAAAGTCGTACACGTCTGGGTCTCCTCAAGCTCTTGTGGAAACCTTGGGCGGCATGGTTTTGGTCAGGCCCTTCCAATATAAAAGAGACGATATTCCACTCCCAGGAATGGTTGAGGAAATTTTTTTTTTCATTGGTAGGTAATAGGTATTGCTTCACTATAGGTCATGTAGGTCGAACCTACATCATATTATTGGAAACGGTCAATTTTATCATTAGAATTTGCAGATATAATCATATTTTGGAGACTGTTAATGACATGCTGCTTTTACATAGGGAGAAATATACATACAATATATATTCGATTTATTTGAAATAAAAAACTTGAATGGAAAGGTGTCCGGATCATAGTGAATCTACCCTATATGGATTTTTACCTATATCCGAATTATTTTCGCCTAAGACTCTTAACTGTCTGTATTGATTCAAAGTGTCGGATTTTTCAGTTTTTTTCTATGTTTACATTTTTAAACCGTTTGAAGCATGGCGCCACGTGAAAAGTCTGCATCCCTTGTGCGTATGTACGGCAAAGCTAAAAACCAAAAAATCAACTATTTTAACAATGCACTATAACGTCTGGGATTAGGATCATTAGCATTTAATCTACAGGAAAAAGTATAATGAAATAATATATAAGAAAAGTTGCATTGGAACTTCTGTTATGAGGAACAATAATATATGTTGACAGAATGCTCATAGAGAAACACATAACTTAAAATGTAATTTCAAATTAATTTCTTTCTCATATCAATGCAACAATTTATAAAAGTAAATACTTGATATCATTCCATTTTTAATATTTAGTATTTTAAAAGACAACAAAACATACAATGGGAAATTAGCCACCTAAAACAGTTTTTATGTGCCTGAAAACCATCTGATGAGGGCAGTACTTTTATTTTTATATTTTATTGGACGACTCACTGAGTTCTACTTCTTGACAAATAATTTATTAATGTGTAAATATTCCTAAGATCATGAAAGGTTTGACAATCTAAAAAGGCCATTATACGGAGATAGGTTTACAGAAAGAAGTCATGATCGTTTGTAAGATGCGGCTATTCATTGCTAGAAATGAGCTATAACTGGGAACAAAATCCCAGTTTATATACATATATGTTATACTACTACTACCACTACTACTACTACTAGCTATTGCTTAGATAGTGCATTATCTAGTTTAAAATTACTGTGAGCGCTTTACAACAAAACACAAAACCAGACAGATATACAATCTGCTAAGTTAAAAGGCGATTAAACTCTAGGATATCGATAAAAGACATAAGAAACATATATAAAACTCTATGTGTAAATTTAGTTAAGAAAGTCAATATAAATAAACTCACACAGGGAAAAACAACTTGTTCTTAAAATGTCCCTGATATATCTGATAAAACATTACATGAATAAGCAAAGATTATAAAAAGTCACTATATGCCAGTTTAAATAGATGAGTTTTTAATCTTGATTTAAAAGTTAATAGTGTCCAACATCCTGAGATCACCATAGAACAGCAGCAGCCTTCGATCCACGATCGTGGATGACCATACGATATTAGGCATCCGAAGTCTGTTAGTATTTGCTAAACGCAACGATCTTGTTGGTTTGTATACAGTCAGAAGTTCCTATAGGTATATTGGGGCTGTGCCATGGAGAGCTTTAAAAACATATATTAAAACTGGTTTTTACTGACAGCGAAAGTTATCAGGTAACCAGTGAAGTTCTATTAGCGCTGGTGTTATATGGTCATATTTTTTACGACGAGTGCAGCTTTGTAATTTATGCAGAACATCAGTTTTCACGCCGAAAAGAAGCTACTACTACTACTCCTCCTCCTGCTACTACTACTAATAACTTAAGATAGTTTATAATAGTTTATTAAGATAGTTTTATAAAACTAATTTACCCGCTCTACCCAAGGAAACAAGCACCTTATTTGTTTGAAAAAAGGAAAATATTTATTTGAAATAATTAATGTGTCAGCCATAGATCCGTGTTTGTTATACAGTCTTGCAAGAATAATTGACCGTTTTATGATATTGTCTTGATAGCCCAATTTCTCAATTTTCAAATAAAGTATTATGAAGACGTAGGCTTTATAGAAAGAGGGGTATCTTATAAAAGCCTCAAAACGATTGTTCTCTATGAGAATACGATAAGAAAACTTTATTTTGATTCGGCATGAAAAGGAACATGGTAACATAAGCTGTGATGAACTTTTGACCGAATATAAAATAACGCCTAGACTAACATATATAGCAACACAAATCAATACACACAAAGGAAGAGACATGCAGACAAAATTATTAAGCAAAACTAAAATACAAAGCATAAATAAAAAGCAAAGAATTGCACACACAGCAAATATTATTAAGCTGTATGAAGCTGGCAAAGCACTAAACAATTAAAAGCACATTACATTAAGCAAAGAAGGTCAAGCTAAATTAAAATAAGTAGCACTATGATTAGACCAGGCATTAAAAGGTTATCTACACGCAGAACAGCGACATTCCAGGACTGAATGAGACTCTTAAATTGAGAAAAACTATTTTCAGTTCTGAAATGGTTCAGAAAGCTGTTCCATAGTGTAGCAGCAGCAAAATCGAAACTCATCTTACCATAATGTGTAGTTCTAACTTGTGGGATTCCCAAAATATTGCTATATCTGAAAGCATACTTAGAGTTTTTCACATTTACTAAATCATGTAAACAAACTGGTGCCATTTTATTAATACATTTTTTGTAATTTTAAAGGTTTCAATTGCAATTGTTCTTTGTCTTCTGATATGGAGTGAAGGCATCTTAGCTTTATCTAAACGTTGTTCATATGAACTTGTGTGATCTTTATACACAAAACGAAGTGCTCTTTTTTGCCCTTTTTCAAGTTTTTTGGAATTTTTCTCTGTACAAAAATGCCATGCCAAAGGGCAAAAATTTAAATTGCTTAAAATAAAAGTGTGAAAAATGGTTAGTTTGCTTATATTTTATTCAAATAGGATCCAAGTCTTTTTAAGATATCTAGTTGCTGAGATGTCTTCCTACATATTTTACCAATATGACTATCAAAATTTAACTGATAATCTTTATCTACACCAAGAAGTTTAACAGTAGTTTCACAAGACAGGTCATGGGGCAGAGTTTTGAATGTGAATAAATGGATTTTTATTGTAGGTCTTCTTGCCAACAGCTAAAACTTGAAATTTGTCTGTATTGGCCTGCATTTTATTTATTTTAAACCATTGAATAAGTTGAACTGATTCTGACTCAAGCATTGAGATCAATACATCATAATCTGGGCTACAGAAACGGATAGTGTTCTCATCTACGTAATTGTACAACGTGTCATTTTTTATAAAGTAGAAAATATAGATCCCTGGGGTACCCCCTTTTGGATGTCAGCCCAACTACCATGACTACAAAGAATACTGTTTATTTTAATTTGCTGTTTTCTATTGGATAAATAGGATTTCAAAAGAGAAACTGATTGAGAAGAAACACCATACGCTGACAATTTATCAAGCAAAATTTCATGAGGCAAACAGTCAAACGCCTTCGAAGGGTCCATAAGAACAGCAGCGATATATACTGGTTTTGGTCGAGTGCTGTGCACCAATCTTCCAGCAGTCTGAGTAATGTGGTCTGACATCCATGGCCACGACGAAAAGCACATAAATAAGAATTAAAAATCTTATTAAAAAAATTACCAAGTTGTATTTCAAGCACCTTTTCAAAAATTTTAGAAAAAAATTGCCAATACAATATGACTGGTCTATAATTTGTTTTGTCGAGGGCATTATTTTTCTTGTGAAGAGGTGCTACTTGCGCTTCTTTCAATCTGGGACTATGATTAAAACCAAGATTTAATTAACACAAATTGAAAAGAATAACTTCCCAGTTATGATACACCGTAAAAACTGGGACTAAAAAACACACAATTTTGTGCAATTTTAGTGCCAGGTAAAAATAATAATTTTACGTCATATATAAATCTTTAAAATGATTTAAAAATTTACGTAGTTAAACGGTCTGAATAATTTTATTTTGCAAACGTCTGGGAACAAAAAAAACACTGTGTCTTTTGATCCCAACACGTTATTGTGCGTTATTGTCTATTTCTGTATTTTAGGTATTCGTAGATTCAAAGCGTCAGATTTACACAGAATCTTTGTTTTTGGTCTTGTCAAAACATGTTCACATAGGACTAATGGACGTAAAGATTTAGTTTTTTTAACAGAATGGATTCAAGGCGTTCAAATACAAAGAGAGATAGCGAGTCTTTATTTTCGTTGGAACTTGTCGTCGAAAAGATATATATACCACATGAATTCTGTAGATTTCCATCAGTAGCTTTCAGACTTTTAGATTTTCCAACAATTGTTATTGATCATGTTGAAAGTGATCTTGCCACAAGGATTCGTAAAAAAGTTGCATCAGATCCTTACTATGAACTGCCGAAACAAATAAGTGAGTTGACTGATAAACAGGGGAACTTTGTGGTAAAAAAAGGAAAGTCTTGTCTTCTAAAATTGCCAACTGCTACCCTCCAAACTCATCTGTCAAATACACCCATGTATGTTATGATAATAGATAGTTATCCTGATGTACCAAAACTATTGGGAAACACCACTGTGCCATTAGATAGAGAAATCAATGATATTGTTGAAGATATTCGTAGATTGGGTGACATCGTACCATCGGTACATGGTGATAAAGGGTTATTTAAAGTTTTTAATCTAATGGGCAAAGAGATTGGATATGTAATTTTAGGCTACCGATTGATGTGCTTAGGATCTGGATTGATTCCACATATACCAGAACATGCTATAGCCAAGCGTCAGTCAGAAAGTATAAATGAACAGTCTGAGAAGTTAGAGGAAAGTATTCATGGTATTCAAGAACAGCATAAAGTTCCATTAAGTAAAATGAAATCAAAACAAACATACAAACCAAAAACTACTTCAAAAGATATGTTGTCTACCTCGCATGACATGGGCTCAATGACCGAACCAGAGAAACATGATGTTTTGATGCAAACTGTTGATATGTGTGATAAAGAAATTCACGTAGCTCTATCAGATGTTAATGTTGAAAAAGCAAAAGAATTGCAAACTGTGTCTACACAAACGCAACGAAAGCAAAGGAAAATAGATCCAAGGATTGTAAGCATAGAATTAAAACCACCAAGTGATGAGAGCGATGATGAATTTATCATTAACAATATAGTACACCCACCAGCATTATTTTACAATAGTGAAAATGAACCAAAGGTAAAAATTCATCGTCCTTATCTATATTATCAAGATGATGCATCTAGTGTTTACACAGATGAATTAACTGTTGATGACATTTCTGATGATGAAGACTTTAAACAACAGTCTAAAAGAGCACATGCTAAAAGAACTCCATCACAAACAGCTAATAGAATAGTTGCAAATGACAAGACTATTGAACAAAGACAACCAGCTGAAAGAAGCCATTATAATGGTAATATTCAGAATTTAATGAATGGATTTCCAAGTTCTGTTTCAAATGGACCTATATTTCCAATGCTTACTGCTCTTTTAAATGAACTTTCTAAGTTGCAAGATCCAAGATTTGTTCAGTCAGCTGTTGATCAAGTAAATGTAGCAAGCCAAGAACGACTTGAACTGCAGAAGCCACAACCAAAAGCATTACCCAAAATGGAAACTGTTAGTGCTTCAAACAAGTCAATATTAGATGAAAATAAAGAAAATCTCAACAAAAATGAAAAAGAGTCAAAATATAGAGGACGTAAAAGTCACAAAACTTGTGCTGCACCAACTGATGGGGTTCCGAAAAAGAAAGGATGGATCAGACAAACTCCAAATGCTGGAGTTAGTAAATCAAAATTAGCTTATGGTCTCACTAATACTCAACGACTTAGACTGGCAAAGGTAAATCCTAGCTGGTTGGAAACAGTAGAGAAAGAATCAAAAACTTTAAAAACTAAAACAATGAAGAAGGATGAAGAGGAATTTGAAACCGGAAATCTTTCAGATACATTGACAGAAGTTAGACGCTTAGCACAGAAAAATTTGAATGAAATGGATGATACAATTGAACAGGTTGACACAATATTAAACAAAACAGATACTTCTATTAAGAAAAATAGGAGAAGAATCTCACCACCTAGAAAGCCTAAATCATTGTCACCAAGTCCAGCAAGAAAAAGATCAAAATCCCCTAGACACAAATATTTGAGTAAAGTGCAGATGTCCAGTAAGTCCGACTCTAGGGACGAGGAAGGGACCGCTACAGAAAAACCTGGACAAGATCAAGACCTTCATTTGTCTGATGAAGAGGATATTAAAAGTTACAAGAGTATTGAAGTCAGGATTCCTAGTGCTCAAATGTATGAAGAAGACAGTGATTTTACTGAAAGTCCAAAAAGTTATAAATATCCAGGATATGTTGACAAAAATAGTTCTGACGAACAAAATACTAAGTCCTCCAGATTCCCAGGATTCATGGATCAAAATGTAACAGTGCCTGAATCAATAAATGGGAAAGCAAATGAATCACTTGACTTTACAAAAGACAATGATTATGAAGATGAACAACCATTAGAGTCAACAAGATATTCAAAACCCAATAAATCTCATGATGATATTGACACACATCAGTTTCAATCAACTGATGAGCCTGAGCTTCAGAAATTAATGAGTTCTGGTGAGAAATCTGAAGTTTCTGATATTTTAAGTACAGATAGATCTAATGTATCACCTGTAATTCCTGCTGATTATAACATGGCATCAGCAAGGTTTCAAGTACTGAATCCAAAGGCCTCAATGCAGTCACCTATTCCTGCTATTCGTAAATCACAAGCTAAATTGGAAGGATCTGTTGTGAAAACTTCGCCAGTTGTTACTCCAAGGTCACCAGGAAGCTCTCATCATCCTACTCCTACACCTAGAAAGAAAACAGTACAACGAAAAAGACTTGATTTCAAAGCTGATTCTATACATACAGAATCTGTCAGTTCATATTTGCCTTCAGATGAGGAAGATTTTCTAGCAAATGAAGAGTATTCTGATGACTTCAATGACAATGGAAGTTCTAGAATGTCACCTGATGCTGGACCTTCAAAATGGATACCATCCACTAAACTTGGTTATACTATAAGTTAAAATATATTTAGACACTACAAACTTTGTTACACTGTAGAGTATATAGTATGAAACTATCAGAACAGACTTGGGTACAAAATAATTTAGATTAAATGTACACAATACCTTTTTGGTTGTACTTGACCAAATTTGTCGAAATCACTTTTATCAAACCTGTTTTACAAATATTTTAACATGTTTTTATTATATGAATACTTGTTTAAATTATTACTTTGATACTTACATTTAGCTTTCCATTTTGTCATGATCAGCCAAAAGTAATTTTTTAAAATTGAATTAAATACACAAAATAGTAAAAATGTACAGACAAATAGTAATCTTTCTAAAACTAAACAAATGTCTCCCACATTCAGTGTTACATGTGTGTATATGCAGATTTTTACATGTAACATACAATGATCAAAAGTTTATAAAACATTTGGAGGTTTTTTTTAACACTGATCTTCTTAAGTAAGAGGACTTTTTTTGAAATTTTAAACTTTAGGCCATTCCAAATTTATTTCTAGTTCTTTGGATAATAAATAATAATTGCAAACATGTTTAAGTTAAGATGCCCATGAATGGAACTGTACTGCAATATAATTTGCAGTAGATTTTTTAATGAGTACACAGGAGCACATTGTTTGGATGTGTCGAGGCAGATGTACAATGTGTTTTATATTTTTATTTTATTAAATGTAATATATTATGTAATTTATTTATATATACTTGTCCTGTTATATAAAAAAAGGAATTTTTAGATTTTTTGGGGTATTTGTAATTTTATGTAAATTATTGGTTTCTTCCAAAAAAAATTCAAGGGCACAAATTTGGAGACGGTGGTTAGATTTAACATTTAGAAACAAATCTAGCAGAAGGAGCAAATAATTATAAAATAGAAAGCTTTGAAGGCATTTTCATTAATTTGAATGACATTTTCTTATTGAGTAGCATTTGCTTTAATGTATGCAACTGTTTTGTTTATTTAAGAATACATACAATGTTTATAATGGTATTTTTTAGATAGGCCATTCCTTCTTATCTAGAGTACTTCCAAGTTGTTGTATGGCTGTTACAATCAAGCTTTGACTGTGAAATTCTGTGATTTATTTTGGCCCATTTTTTCATTTTTTTCTGAGGGAAAATAACATTGCTGATTGCCATCAGAGTGAATCAGATTGATGATGAAAATGACTAGGATGTGTTAAACCAATTTAACGGCTGTCATAAGATGCTACAAACTATTTGAAAATGAAAAGATATTGGGTAAATGTCAGAGAGACTGCACTCTAACCACTAGGAAAAAAACAGAGAGAATTTACAATATAATGTATCACAAAATACCAATATCAATTTGATGCACTGTATGGCAATTTCATTGATTTACAACTCTTCAGCAGTGCTCCAGGTCAAAATGTTGGAAATCCAGTTACAATACCATGACATTTAATAGGCAAAAATATCAGAATCAAAACAATCTAAATAAACAGGAGTCCAAACTGAGCTAAGGGTTACATCTGCACCAGAAGGAAGAGCCTTAGAAATCTAGAGCTCTCCACAATGCCTTCAACAGGGGTGAAATACCACTTCTTGTCAAAATCTCCCCAAATAAAAAATTGTGCATGCAAAAAAAATTATACTGCTCCTACCTGAATATTATCAAAAATTTACATGTATTAAACAAAACATTAAACACAAAGACAAACCTATGACCACAACTGACTTGGGACAGGAACATGGGACATGTGGTGGGGTTGAACTAGTTTTATGGGTACCCAACCCTCCCCAACGAGTGGTCAAAGTAAAAAAAAGAAAACAAAACCAGTATACCACAAGGTATATAAATAAAAAAATGTCAGCCAAACCGACTAAAGAGTACCTTAATTACAAAAAAATACTTTGAGTGTATGAAAATAATCATCTTTTAGGTGTACATCACAGGCACTTGCTTCTGGCCATTTGTGCATTTCCTCAGTTCCAGTAATTTTTTTGTCATAGTTCTTTTTTGGCTCATGCAAGCTTTTTTTATCTTTGAGTCTGTCTTCCGTCTGTTGTCACTCAACAATTCACATTTTAATCTTCTCTGAAACTGCTTAGTTAATCTGAACCAACTTTTGATGGTTCCTTTTCAGACTTATATCCGGGTTGATGAACTGCCAACCAACATTGCTCTCGTGGGTGGGGGGTCTAAAATAATCTCACCCTCAAAAACTACTGAGCCAATTGATGTGGAAATTAAGTGTCATTAGATGATCTTTTTTTTCAGATGATCATTACCACCATCAAAGACGACTGTCACAGCCTAGCTTATTATAACCCTATCGGAAATCCATAAAAAATCTTTATCTGAAACTACTTGCTGAGTAAATCAAAGTATGGTGAAATAGTCAACAAGTGGGTTTCTTTCAGAATTGTACCATGACTCCATCCGCCAACCAAGATGGCCGCAACAGCCGAACTTAATTTAACCTGGGAGTAATATACTAACTATACTATATTAGTATATTACTATCATATTTAACCTAGGACCCAATGGGAAATTCATCACAAAATCTCGTCTGGAACTACTTGTAAAATGGTACCAAACTTTGGTGGAATGGTCATTAGGTGGGTCCTTTTCTGATGATCCCACCCACCAACTAAGATGACCGTTACAACCGAACATAGTTTAACATAGGAACCTATGGGAAATTCATTTAAAAATCTTTTCATTGGAACTACAGGTTCAATTGGAACCAAACTCTGAAGGAATTTGTCACTTGGTAACTTTTGTGGAATGGTCACTAGGTTGGTCCCCTTAAAAACTGCATCTGATGACCCAACCACCTACCAGGAATACTGCAACAGCCGAACTTAATACTTACTTCTATTAAAACTTTTGATTTTTCAACCCTCTACACTACTTTACCACACGATAAACTAAAATCTCGTTTAAAGGAGC
>JARWCS010000004.1:1794313-1805248 GCA_034783895.1 Geukensia demissa
ATAAATAAATAAAATATAAAAATAAAATTATTTTTTTAATTTCATACCTTTTTCACAAAAAACAACAACATTTTTTTTCAAAGTAGACCAAATGGGAAAAATAATTTTTCACACAGTAGACCAACTGGGAGTAGACCAATTGGGAGTAGACCAACTGGGAGTAGACCAACTGGGATGTTACCATTTCTATCCATTCCCGGTCTGAGTCAAACAGTATAAACCTTTGTTTATAACTGTTTGACACAGACTGGGCATGGATAGAAACAATTGCCTGTGATGTCTAAAGAGACAAAAGACAAAATTGAAACAAACTTAAAAGAAAAATTAAACAAAAGGAAAAAGGGAATGACTATTTAACTCTGTTTATATAGGTTTTCACACAAAAAATATCTGATGCCCTACCTTTGAAAAAAAAAACAATTCTGGATAGGCAGGTAACATAAATATATATTTTGTTTTATTAATGTAAACGAGCAGGGCTTCAATAGAAGTATAGACTTAATGATCCCAGCCATTTCTCCCCATACAGCGTAATGTTAAATTTTGAAAAAAAATTGAGACTAATCGCTGCAAAAACATGTGTTGGGTTAAAAATGCACTCCTGAAAATTTGCTTAATTAATAGTTTTCTAATATGAACTAAAAGAAAAAAGTGTAGATAAAATATCAAAATTAGAAATAAACACCAGTTCTATTCCCGCTGGCATCTGGCCAGATCTAGCCACCTTAAGTTTATGTACAAATCGGACTAAGTGATTTTTAAAAGAAAACAGAAAATATAGAGATATAATTCTAATCTCCAAATTTGGACTTTTTCTCCTTTTATAATTTATGCCAAAACCATGATGGAGAGATCTGGTCGGATGCTAGTGCTGGCTGATACAATCTTACCAATGCAACCATAAAATAAAACGGGGAGAAAAATGCTTAAAGACTAAACAGCATTTAGTCACCAGATTCACAGAATGCAAGCTTCATGAATTTTTTAGTTTATAAAGCATTTGTAATCTTAGATATATACAAAGCATATAGTATTAATCAAGGTTGGAAACCCAGAAAAATTGATTTTTTTCTAGAATATGTCAACAGGTACGTAAACAAATGAATAAAATAAAAAAAAATTTACCTAACAACTAACCTTTTGTTTTTAGGACTGGTCAGTGGTCACAAGCCGTCAAGTCATATATTGTTTTGATTTATGCAAAATTATAATGCTTTCTCATAAACATCTGACAGTCTCTCAGTGAATGCATTAACTATAATAAGCAATGTGGTTACATAAAAAATACCTAGCTTGATAACTTGATTTTTAGGTGAATTAATGTATAAATTATTTTTCAGTATTTATCTCGCTGTGTTGTTGGAGCATCATTGGAAGAGCCAGAGGAAGAAGATGATGCCAAGTCAACTAGCAGTTCTGTTATCCTCCCACCAAAGGAAGGATGTTATGAAGTTGTTGGTACTGTTAAAGACCCAGAAACTAAGAAGCCAGATACTGTTAAGGAGTTAATAAATGTAAGTTTAACCTTTAACTTTTAGTTTGGAACTGTAAAGTTGGTACATTAGTAATCTAAGACATACCAGTAGGTTTACTGTTGCCTTTTAAGGACAATTTTTACCAAATATTAACAAAAAGAGATAAAGCATAAATGTCAAAGGGTCTGTACTACGGCTACAAACAAGTTTTCAAGATCTTAAAGCTACACCAATGTGGTTAGACTAAAGGCTATATAATATATTATTGACATTATAGTCTTATGAAGTGGAGCTCATTAATTTATTTTTCATTTGGTTAAATGAACATTCTCTACTGAGATGAAGCTTATAATTAATGCAAGTTTTTCATTGTTGAAATGAAGTTTTTGAGTACTTTATAGTTTTTTCAACAGATTAATGCTACTTTGCTTTGAAGTTTATAGAATTTGATTTTAAAGTATGTATAAACAGAAAGGTATATAAATGTTAAAACACTGAAATAAGATATTACGGTAATGCATTATTAAATTTTTACAGTTTGAGAACAAAGATCAGTTGTATGAGCAGTTAGTGGAATGTGATGTGATTGTGTATGATATTACACAAGACCCTGACCAGATAGATGAAGCTGTTTGGGCAGTTTCAGGTAAACTCCTTGTTATCATTTAGTTGTGTCACAGTTTAATATCGTAGTAGACATTGCCCTAAAAAGTCTCTCTTTTGGGAGCTATTGAAGAAAAGTCACCCGATATTATTCTGAAGTGTATATATATAATATTTGACTGGTAATGATAAGCCAGATTGGAAGAGATAATTTGTTTGAAAATAAGATGACATATTAAAAGATAGTGAAGAGTGATAGCATATACCTCAGTTATCAGCTTTTATTTAAATGGAATTTTAGTCGGTTGGTAAGTAGAATCTGATTTAAGTACCTTGTCGTGTATATATCAGTAAATGACGGTCACATTGAAGTTCTTCCTTAGTCAAGGGCAATATGGTCAGTTATAAAACAAAGTTTGATTATTGCACTTTTAATTTTTTTCAGAAATACATTCAGACTTGGACAAGATAGAGAAACCAAAAATGTTCATATTAATATCTTCTGTGATGACATGGGCAAAAAGTAAATCACTGGACCCTGTAAGTATTCAAAATCAGTAGTGAACAGTGGACACTATGGAGTAAAGACATTGTATAATAAGTGCTGTTTTTATTTCCAACCTAAATTTGTGCTTAATTAAATTGTCTTTTTTTTCTTTAGAAATGCTCATGTTGATTCTTTAAAAAGTTTCCTGTCCTTGGAATGTTTGTTCTGACAATTTAAGAATTTTTTATATGGAGTAATTAAAGCAAAAATTTTTCATGCATTATTTTTATGCCCTGCCTTTAGGCAACAGGGGCATTACGTTTACCCTTGTTTGTCAATCTGTCCATCAAATTTTGTCAAAGATTTCTCAGCTTGTGCATGTTTGAATGATTTGAAATTTGGTCTTAAGCATTATCATGGTATGTTGTCCCTTGTCACCCCTTTCAGGTCAGTCATGTATCAACTTCCTGTTTGAGGAGACATTGATTAAATCTCCATGCAGTCCCATTGCCCCGACGGGGGCATTGTGTCCCATGAACACATTTTCACTATTTTTATTAATTTAATTTATCAGATCAAGTATTAAAGGATATCTTAATTAAGTTAACTTTATGTGAAAAAAGGAAAATACACAGGTGTCATATACTTGCACGTTATCTGTCTTAAGGAAAAATTTGCTGGACTTAAATGACGAGAAAAATGTAAGAATGAATGCATTAATGGAGTAGAAAACAATGGGTTATTCTTAGTTATTTCATTTATTGTACTGTTTGATAGGATGATCCAGAGATTCCCTTCACTGAAGACGATTACAGAAGGAGAAAGCCACATCCAAACTTCAAAGAACACATCAGTGCAGAGAAAACTGTTATCAAACTTGGAAAGACTGTAAGTATATTTAAAATATCAAAATATTAATAAAAATTACTTTAGGACTGTTATCCTCAGGGAACCTGCAACTTTCTCTTCTAAGACTGGCTTGACATTCTAATTCTTTTGGCAACCTATATATATATTTCAGGTTCGTGGCTGTGGCTCCTATGCTGCTGATATTGAAAATTAATGATTATTAATTGTCATAAGCTCATATGGGCCAAAAGGTTTAAGTAAGCTATTACCATTAGTGGATGTTCAAGATGACTATCAAAGCTGAAATTATTTTCACATGAGAACCTGTGAAAAATTGGCTGAAATAATAATTGATTGTTGCTAAACGTCGATTTTGCAGTATTTTATAATTAAAGACATTCTTAAGTTAACAAACAAAAAATCCATATGTAGCTTTAAATTTGTGAATTTATACATCCCCACAACCAAAAATGTGCCATTTAGAAGATAGAGAAATTTATTCTTCCCTGGCATTTTCTTTGAAGGGTAGGAAAAATAATTACATTTTTTGTCTGAAACAGCTTGCTCTCTACAAAGTAATTGTTGTAACCAAAGTCGAATGGAGGAATCATGCATTCCTGGAAGTCTCTGATCATTTTTATTTACAAGATCCTTAGACATAATAGGTACGTGCAGTAAAATCATTTTTGGGGGAGAAATCTCATTCTCATTTTTGTTAATTTTTGTTGAAAATCTTCAATTGATATTTTTACAATGTTTCTGCAAATAACCAACTATAATGTATTTCAGAACAAAGCTAAGTTAGTGACCTATGTAGTTGCCTCAGGTCTAACTTATGGTGCTGAAGAGAGTATCTTTCATTATTTATTTAAGGTAAGTGTACTTTTTTTTCGCCTTCTGACTTTGATTATTTCTTATATCCAGTATTACTGTTATAAGCTATTTGTTCAGTTAAGTTTTCTTTCATTACCACTATTTAAGTGTTTTATCTTAAGTTAATGCTTGGAATAACATTTTTATGATCATTAAAAAAAAAATTGCATGTCAAAATCAGATCACTTAAAAAAATGGAGTTATTATCATGGGTAGCACCACATCTCATCAGAAAGTGGCTAAATGTTCAAAATGTAGATATTTTAAAAAGGATTAAAATGGTAAATTTTTAAAACTATTTATTGTTAGAAATGAAAAAAAATCCATTATTTCACATTTTAACACTATTTCAGTCTGCCTGGCACAATGCACCACAACTTTTATGTTTTGGAGATGGACAAAATGTTGTTCCCACCATACACATTAAAGATTTAGCAGGGTATGTTGTCAAATGTTTATTTTTGTTATTATACATTGAATTGTTAACAAGATTTAATCTCTATTTAAAAAAGAGGAAGTTATTAGAGACTTGAATGATTAATTTTATCCAAGGAAAAATGTAGTCAAGTGCTATAATTGAACATGATTGTATCAGAACCATACAAGTAGTCAATGTTTTAGGGTCTGAATATAATTTTAAAAAATACAGAACCATGACAATAAAGGCAAACAATCTTTCAACATTGTCATTTTAAATATTGATAATAGATAACTTTGAAGTTTGTAATAATTTAACATAAGAAAAATTTCTGAATCATACCATAAATGTTTGTTATAATTTTTGTTTTTCTTTATAGGGTGATCCAGAATATTGCAGACAGTCGACCCAAAGTGAGATATCTGATAGCCAAAGATGACTCTAATAACACTCTGTTTGAAATTGTTAAGGTATGTATTGCAATCAAATTTATACATTTTGGGTGGTTGTCTCATAGACAATCTTTTTTTCTATATAATAATAAATGTTAAAAAAATAAGTTATTTTAAACTGATGGTTTGTATTGCTGATTTTTTTCTATTTTTTATGCGAGTTGATTAAAATGAGTCAAAAAATTTAATTTACAGGAATCATATGTATTGATTTGAAATTGAATCTACTTTTTCAGGCTGTGAGTCAAAACTTGGGTTCTGGAAAGGTTAAGTCCATCACTAAAGAAGAAGCATTACTGAACAAAGACATAGAGGTAAGATCATCAGGGGAGATAATTTACATGCTTACTTTTGTAATGTAAACATTTTTTATGTGTTTACCTACTCTGTCAGTCTCATCATATCATTTTGTTGTTTTCTTTAATATGAATTTTAATTAAAAAAAAGGCCAAATAAACTTATTAACTAGATTTTCATCCACTTGAAATAAAAGTGGGGCTAGTGGGAAGATATTATTTTTTATTTTTATCTAACAGATATTTCCTACAAACAACCTTATAAGATAATTTAATGTATATAATTTGTGCCTTACTTTACAAAAATTTGCAGTTTAATCTATTAAACCTAGACCAGACCTGAATTGGACACAGAAATTCTTGGAATTGTGACTATTAACAAACATTTTGAAATTTTTTTATTTTGTTTAATTTTTTAGGGGCAGGTTGGGATGAAAATGCTAATCTAGCAATATTTTAATTGACCTAAACATGAAAAATTACTGGTTTTGATTTTAAAAGAATTGTGTAATATTTTTGACTCAAGATTCAAAATATTTAATTTTTTTTCAGCAAGCAGATTTTGACATGCTGTTGGTAAATCTGAGAATGGATGCTGTAAATGTAAAAGAGAACATGAGAATCAGCTGGGTATCAGAGTCTGGTATAGTGGAAAACATAATGCAAATCATTAAAGAATACAAAGACACCAGAAAACTACAGGTAAATTTTTCTCACCTGGGAAACTTAATCAACATTTATAACATATTTTTTAAGAGTGTTGAACTGAAAATTTATTGCATTTTTTTAGAACATAGTAAATGTATAGATCTTTGAAAAATCAGACAAAATGCAAGTTTTGTGACATGTTAATAGATTTGGACCAACGTTTTTGATATTTTTGTAAGTATATCAGCTGAAAAAATTCCACATTCATTCTTCTCAAAAGTTTCTATGCAGTTTCCTTTGTGGTCTGCTGTCTAACACAGATTTACAGTGTTTTAATAGTTATCTAATTTTTCTGGCACACTTTAAGTGAATTCTGTAAGTTTATGTTTGAAAAAGACATGCCAGTAATTGAGTCATAAAAAAAAACTGTTGATATATGAGATGCAAAATTATTTATGGGAAAAAAATCATCTCCTACCATACCACCATTTGATCCTTCTGCATAATTCTGCATGCAATTGGATAATTTGAAAGCATAGTTGTAAAGCTATTGTTTACATTTTTTTCCAGCCATTGAGAATCTGTGTGTTGGGACCTCCAGCCTCAGGAAAAACAACCTGTTGTCAACAACTATGTGATTTTTACAAATTACATCATATTAAAATCAAAGATGTAATTGACCAAGCAATAGATGATCTGGTAAGTTCTTCTGAAAATTAGGTATATATATATGTGAAAACTATTTATGCTGATCTACAGAAATTGTCATATAATTTATCTTTTTGTGGTTAAATTAAAATAATTTATTTTTATCAATCTTATTGTACAGATTGAATCATATAAATTATAATACACAGGACTAAATGTTGAGTAACTTTGTTTGAATACTCTCAACCAGTGATTTATTCATGAGTGTGCTCAAAACATGAGTATAATTTATATGTGTTGTTCAGCCAAGAGTTAAAGAATATTTATTCCATTCTATTGAAGATTGTCTGATTTTTAGAGAGAAAATTACTTACTAGTAACATATCATGAATACAGGTCTTTAGCTGGAAATCATGATTTCTGAATATTTTTGCACAAACTGCTGAGACATATTGTTTAATTGCTAAGATTTTGATAGGATACAAAAGGCTATCACTTCTACTCATTTGTTAGTAAACAAATTCAAAGAGACATGGCTTAATTTCAGATTAGTTATTTGTGGTAGAAGTGAGTTGAATATTCCAATGGTAATTTGGTATAGTATTCTTAGCTTGTTAGTTATGAAAAAGATTTGTTTTGATTACAGAAAGCTCAGGCTCGACGTGCTGATACAGAGGAAGAAGGGGAGGAAGAAGATGATAACAAAGCCCAGGAAGCACAAGAATTACTGGACCAAATCAATGAAGAAATGGCTGCTAATAATGGTAGACTGAGTGATTCAAAGGTTTTACAGTTCTATAAGGAAAAACTACATTCCATGCCATGTCAAAACCAAGGTTTTGTGTTGGATGGCTTCCCCAAAACAAAGGACCATGTGGAAAATGAAGAGGATGGTTTGTTTAATGGTAAGTATTTGTATCAAACATGAAAAGAATTTATCAGGAAGATCTTGTTCATGTTATTTCAGTTAAAGTCTTTATTGCAACAGATGAAATGACATTTTCTGCTTAAATTAATTCACTGATGGAAGGGTCATTAGATATTGTCTTACAACAGCTAATAAGTGGTCATAGACTATATTTTCAACCATGGCAATCAGCCTGAATGTATTATTCTGTAGCATTGTTTGATCCATGTTCTTTCTCCATATCTCATAACTTGTCCTGATCATAATTCAAATATTAACCTATATATACAAAACAACAATCAGTCAACCAAATAATGTCTTATGTAGAAGTGTTTCTGGCTCAGCCCTAAATTTAGTGTTTATGATCGTTTGTCCATTTGCTTGTTGAAATGTAAGGGGAGATAATTTCATTACCAAGCAGTAGTTTCCAATTGAGGACAAGTAGTTTGTAAATTTTGAATATTGACACACCAGTAATTCAGAAAAAATGCAGGATTATTAGAGAGACAGGATAAGTTTGATATTAAGATTTGATGAATTTGGGTTTCTAACCTCAATTTATATTGATAATTAAATTTTACAGAGAGTGTGTAATTTCAACTTTTAGAAATGGGATCCCTTGTTTTTGGACTTTTTTGTAATTTTACAGCTACAGATGCAGAGGAGGCAGAAGAAGCAGATAAAGAAGGAAATTATGATAAAAAAATCATGCCAGAATTTATATTCTGTCTAGAAGCAACAGATGAGTTTTTACGAAATCGTGTCATGAACCTCCCAGAAAGTGTTGTACATGGCACTCACAATACTGAAACTGAACTAAACAGAAGATTAACTATTTATAGACAAAATAATGATGAAGAAAACACTGTTCTTACATACTTTGATGAACGTGAAATAGACCCTGTTAAAATGGACGTCACAAAAGATGATTCTAAAATGATGAGAGATACAGTTGAAAAAATGAAGAAAGTAATTGGGGGAGGCAGAAATTATGGTGAGTCTATATTTACTAAGTGAAACCCTTTTAATTGCCATTTTTAACAGACTTGCATTTATGTAGGATGCTGGACAGGTGATCTTCTGTATAGGTGTCAAAACACTTATTCACCCTGGGAGTTAGAACACATGCAAAAATCGTGCTAAAAATACACAATATAGATCCATTCAGTAAACTGTATTAAGATAAATTTTATTTGAAAGATAAATTTATTGTGATGAATTTGAGCCCAGGTTTGATCAGTTTTAAAATAAGTTTGAAATACAGCAGCATGTTCCATTTGGGTTGTAAACGAAGGGTTTCTCAGAAATAAAAATGCCTTGAATTTAGTTGAAAATCTTAAAGAAATGAATAAGTGTTTTTTATGTCTTTTACCTGTACATTAACTAAATAAGATAGGACATTTTAAACTCCATACATAAGTGAAAAAGAAGTTTGGCAAATATTTCCCACCCTATTTATTACATGAATGTACATTGTGATGAAATACCTTGTATTTAAAATTCCCTTATGTTTAAAATAAAATTATAAGCTTTATATCTTCATAAAAAAACTCAATTATGCATTTACCAGGTAACTGTGTTTTTCAGGTACATTTATAGCAAATTATCAGTATTCCAGCATTTTTATTAAGTTTATAAACAATATTGCACAAAATGCACCCTGTTTTATCTTATAAACATTCAGCTCTTTCAGTGTAATTGAGAAATTATTTTGGATGCTTATTTTATAGAAGAAAGCAAAAATCAGTGTCTCTTTTCTTGTTAAACAAAATGAACTCTGGAATAACCTTTACCAAACATATTTTAGGTCCAACACCAGAAGAGTTGGAAGAAATGAGGAGGCAGGAGGAAGAGGCTAGATTAAAGAAGGAAGAGGAAGAAAGACAAGAAAGAGAAAGGAGAGAGGCAGAGGAAGCGTCACTTAGAAAACAGAGACAAGAAGAATGGGTATGCTCATTCAGAACTTCTTTACATGGTGTAATGAAATTAAAAGTTTTTTTATGGAAAATAAATATGATTAACAAGTAGGTGTAAGCAATATAAGGGGAATATTCCAATCTTGTCTTTCTGTGTAGTTAACTCTCTGTTCCATGATTGGACACACACATTCAAGTAGTAGAACTGTTAACTTGGGTAACCTTAAAAAAATATTTTAATTGTTTAGTAGTTTCCATGTCAAGCTTCTTTATATTCAAATAAATATGATTAAAACCTTTCTAAAGATCTTTTGGGAAAAAATTCTGGTGTGAAGAAGAAAGAACTTTGTAATTTGTAATCAATTTGAATGTGAATTTCAGACCCAAAGATTAAATGAAGTTAAAAGAGAGGAGTATGAACTGCTGGAAGCACAATCAATACCCCTTAGGAACTATCTTATGAAACATGTAATGCCTACATTAACACAAGGTCTGATAGACTGTTGTAAGACCAGGCCTGATGATCCATTAGATTACTTGGTAAGTTACTGGTATTTAACTTCAGTATAACTTGCTTTGCCTTGATATATAAAATCTTTACATTTGTAAGATGAAGCATGATTATTAGATAGATTATGGTTATGTGTTGGTAAACCTATTAAACTACTATTATAGGTATCATTTGTATCAACTCATTCAGATCACTAAAGTTTACATATTGGTGCTTCTTGAATTCTTCTTATAAGGAGGTATTGAGGGTAAAAGCATCTGTGTTAATAGATCTATTACATAGTACAGACATGGGTACAGAGTCACACAAGTTTGGCCAATTATAATTAGAATGTGATATAGATTCTTGAAATTTCCATCCTGAATAGAAAATAGGACTGATAATCCAAAAGGTTACATTTATCAGCATTTAATATTATTATTTGCATCTCTCTCAATTAATACACTTAATTATACTTTATTGACCACATAGAAATCTCTTTGCCAGTGTATCATTTTTAGGGATTAAATTAGCAATGCCATAAATTTTGTTCAGTTTTGCATTCCTGAAACATCCAAATAGTCTTGCTCAGAACTTTCAAGCGATTTGAAAGATAACATTGATAATTGTTATTCTAATGTATCTGTAATGTCAAGGTTGGAAATTTGGGAATAATTGTGTAAGCTGTGCTTTGTATGTTTTAGTTCCAACAAAGAATGATCTGAAAATGTTTATCCCACTTCCATTAATCAAATATACCATAAGTCAATGTAAAACTTTTTTTTTCACATTTTGTGCACTGATGTTTTTTTTTGTATTTCAGGCTGAGTATCTATTCCAGAACAACCCACAAGTTGACTGATTGCATCTCTG
>JARWCS010000004.1:1838438-1854193 GCA_034783895.1 Geukensia demissa
AAAATGGGCCTTAACAACCTTCGTCCTTTACCCAATATCTTTTACATTTCATATTTATATCAAAATTATTTTAGATATTAATACTTATATTAACGAAGAAACATGTCTATATTTGAACAAAAGCTCATAACAGGAAGTAAATAATTTTCCGCAATCGACGGCCTTTTATAGATGATCTTTGCAATCTATTATTTAGGTGTCAATATACTAAATTTTAACCAAATTTTTGATTTTTCAAACTTGTCTAGCCATTTTATTTAAGTTTAACTTGACCGAAACCATATATATTCTGAATCGTAAGGGTAAGCTGAACTTTGTCTGAGAATATGACTGACATTTAAAACCTTGTATTGAAATGCCGTTGCCCTAGGGAAAACCCCTTTCTAAAAATAGCATTTGGACTTTCAGAAAATTTCTTCATATAGGCCAGGTATTCAAACGGCTATAACTTCTTCCCACATAATCAGAAATAAACAAACTTAGATTCAAACTAATCCTAAAAATGTATCTCTCAGTTGAAGTCAAGATGAAACCAATCTTTGAGACAATTTTAATGTGGTATTAAATCGAGTAAGAGTATTTTGTTTTGATTTGCACTATTTTTGCACTAATCTGATTGGTTGATTTAGTATATTGACACCTTTATCTGCTGATTAAATTTAAGCAACTGACAATAATCATCAAATGGCGTTTCTAAACAGAGCATATAGTTAAAACAACAGCATAGTTTGACAGAGACTGTAAATTCTCTAGACAAGAATATCGGAACGGTTAGATGTAAAACATGGATAGATAGTATAAATTATTTTGCAAAGGACTTTCAGTCGACTAAAAAACAATCGAGCCACACCAAAATTATTGGAATACATAAGGCGAACGAAATTTAGAAATTATTCAAATATATATATATATATCAAAACTCTTTCTGAATATTTAAAAAAAAAATAGTTAAACGCTTCTGACTTACACAATGAACAAATGTCACTTCCCATTAATTACCATATAAACTGATCTGATGGAAATCCTTTTTGTTTTCAAACTTTTGAAAAATTACCAATACAGGTTTTGTCAAAACTACTTAAAAACTCAATGGTTAAGTGTTTATAGTTTCACATTGTATACTAATTTGACCTCTAGTTGTTATATTTGAATATTATCGGGACGTTACACAGCTTGCCTTAGGGTTCGGATGTCATTAATAAAGGCATTAGGGAAACCTGAAGATTGTTGCAATTTATACGTTTTGGGTGGCATTCTCATGGACAATCATTTCACATTATATAAATATATATCAAGCATTGATAATCTCTTTTCTTAGTTTCAAATTTGACTGTCAAAACGGCAAAACTGTGCAATTAACTATAAAAAAGTATAAATATGGAATGGAAGGTATTTTGTCACAGCTTAATACTTAATAGTATTGATGGTAAAGATGCATACTTTCATATTTAATATGTATTAAGATATTGTCATATATAGTTACAAAGAATGAAAACAAAAATACGACTGCAAATGTAGAATTTTGATACGACAAGTGTTATAACATTCTACTTTCTATGGAGACATTACATATAAGACTTTCAAATTTTAAAATGATCTCACTGTTCCGCTAAACAAATTTATCAACAAACGGTACAGGTTCGACATTGTAGTCAGAATATTAAAACTTGTTTTTGTTTGTACAGATATTGATAAACTTATCGCTTCCCTAAACAAATATTAATAAATTTGCATCCATCTTGTCTTCCCTCTAGTTTATTGACAACATAGCATTAAATTGTCGGACATACTATGTTTGATGGCATCTCGAGCTGAGAGGCTTGATGTCTTATCTTCAGGAATCTCACCCTGAGCTTTCTTTTAGTAAATGCGAGCATTCATTAGAGAGGTATCTCCTTTTTGCATGCATGTTTGTTTAGTATATTTATAAGAATTCATATACTCTCTAGTGGTATTGTATGAATTTCCGTTCGTTTTTTATATAATTTGTCTGTTACTGCTTCTGTTTTCTTTGACTTATTACTTTGATTACTCTTTTGGAGGTTGGGATCCAACTGAACTACTTTAACCCCACAACATGTCTGATTTGCCTGCCCCTAGTCAGGAATCGTGGTCACACGTTGGACTTTATCTTATATGTTTTGTAATATGTACATTTTTTATAATATTCAGGTAGGAACGGAATTATTTTACGAATGCACACGTTGATTTGGGGGCATTTAGAGATTTTCACAAGGAGTGGTGTTCCACCCTCGTCATCCTTGTTGAAGGCCTTGTGGAGACCTCTAAATTTGTAAATTCCCTCTAGTATTCTTGTGGTTGGAATGCAGTCTCTCCGACATTTACTCCTTATCTTTTCATTTTCATATCTATACGGTAATATAAAAGATTTCGAAGATACCAAAAAGGCAGCCAGAAATCGTGAAGAAGTCAGAAGACTGACAAGACCGTATCCAACAAAACGGATCAATGACGAAGATTTGTAGCCTTTAGGTTTAAGGTTTCTTTTGCATGTCTATATTAGGAACAAGGGAGAATTCAGAGGTGAGATATGTCACCACGCAGTGTTACTAGTGGAGCAGGCGTTGCTTACTCTTCCAGAGCATCTGAACTCACCCTGGTTTTTGTAGGGTTCGTGTTACTCCAGCTTTAGTTTTCAGTGTAGTATCGTGTGTTCTATGTTTGTCTTTCGTTTTATTTTGTTGGCCATGGTCTTGTCTGTCTTCCGATTTAACGATTTCTGTCTGCCACTTTGGTATCTTCAAATTCCTTTTAACACATTTCTTAGTCCTGTACCAAAATAGAACCAATTAATCTACTACAAAAATGGTTGGCAAAAATTATGGCTGAACAACCTTAGTCATTTGTTGAAGAAATATAATATAGTGGCTAGAAAATAAGAAATACCTCTTGGTCATTATAATGAGCCATCTCTTGCCCGTCTGGTTCACATTGCATCTTTTGGGTTGTCAAGACTACAGACCTCTTCCGGTTGATTTTGTCATTACCCTGCCCAACTACTGAGTAGATATATGTTTTTCCTGTGTCAGTTCTGCTCATCCGACGTCTAACCACTAAAACTTGATTTTTCATCAAATATAATACCTGTAATTATTTCATATTTGTTACGAAGATTTTCAGTGTTGGATTGTGCGTTACGTTTTAACGGTATAACCTCTGATATGTCCTCAACACAGGACTGTATTGTTTGATATGGACTTACAATGCTTTATCGGGAAATAACTATTCGTGTCTTAAAAATAACGGTGCTATATTAGTTTTACGTTCATTTATTTGAGGAAACGCAATGAAATTACTGCAAATTAATGTGCATACACTATAAAAGATTTTTCTTCCAATGGTTAACATATGCTAAGTGAAATAAAAAGAACTCGGAAGATACCAGAGGGACAGAAAGAAATCGCAAAGTCAGAAGACAGACAAGAACATGGCCAACAAAATGAAAAATTCAAACATAGTACACATAAAACTACAATGAAAACCAAAGCTGCAGTAACAATAACATAGCTGGAAAGTTCCTCTAATTAATTGTTTTTGTTCATTTACTTATGGAAACTTTAAAAAATTACCACAAAGGTCCCTAATTTAATGTCAAGGTCTATTTGAGGCTTCTATATCAAACTAGGTCAAGAAGACCACAACACATTTCAACTAGCAGCTACCGAAAATTTAATATTTAGAGTTTTTCCTCAATGTATTAGACAAGGGCTAAACCACACTCTTTGTGACGGTCTGTCGGACTAAAAAAATAAGTGTCAATAGCAAACGACAGTCGAAGTACCTTAATGGTAATACCAGTAAATATAATCATCAAAAGGAAAAAACAAAATGATAGGGAAAAAATCTAATTAGTCACTAGTCCAGACTAAGGAGTAGCGCGTGAAACATACAATGCGGTTACACTAGTTTTGTCGAATCCAAAATTATTACCCCTGTACTAATGGTCCAAGATGAAAATTAAAGAACAAAAGTAAAATAACAGTTAAAAACATTCTGTAAAAATCATACGAAAGCATAAATCCACTCCGAAAAATATGTGAGCAATAATATATATAAAAATTTAAAAAAAACAATTAAACGAGTGGTAATTTCTAATAACTACAAATAGATTACTGTGATCCAGCTTTGTATGTTCTACTAGATGACACAGTCATCAAATCGATGAATGCGCGAGGTAATCATTTACAGGTAATATGCAATTGAATTTTTACTAAACTGGAAACAATGCACGCGACCCGAATATTATATTCTGTTCAAAAATCATTTAAATATATCAAAAGTAAAAAAATATGGCACTATCAATCCCAGAATTTCATATATAACAATAATTAAATGTCATCAATGTGCTTTATGCCATCCTCTGACTTTAGCATAGTGAACAATTATTAAAGTGGATAATATTACACGAGGAACACTTTTTGTTTTACAAATACACACCTCACCATTCAGGAAACAGAATAACAAGGAAACCAAAAATCCCTGAAAATAAAAATTTAAGTTATTACATACACATGGTAAACATGTTCAAATGAACATGCTGTTTCTAACACTAAAAGATGAGGACACAACTTGCAATATTCAATTATCAGTGAACTATTTCAATGTATATAACTTTTGTTCAATGGTCTGCCTTGTTATATTATATGGTAGCTTTTGTTCCTTTTGTTTACGTTTTATCTTTTAGTTTGTTTTAAATTTGTCTTGTCTCTTTGGACTATGCACTTTTGATCTATCGCATGGGTATTCTACACTGGACTATCTACTAGATGCCCTAGTTTTTCTTAGGTCATCGAAATATCTAATTCTCAGTGACCTATTTCAATGCATGTAACCATCTACTAGGTGTCCTCGTTTTTAAGGTCAATAAACGCAGATCATTATAAAATTAAAGGCTTGATATAATTTTCTATGAGATGGACATCCATAAAGTCTAAATTACAAACAATAAACAATTGCATGTGACCTTAACGCCTTCAAGAATGGACAAATAACCCGATCGTAATTCAAGCTGCCAAAAGCCCCAGACATGACAAGGCAGACCATTGAATTATAGAAATAATTGTCCGATAAGGCAAGCAGTGTAGAACCTATAACTGTAACACACAGAAGCGTTTACAGAACCTAGCATTGGACTGGCACATAAGTATTTGGTGGGGTTTAACATGTTTGTGAGCGCTCAACATTCCCTCCTGTCCTGGGACAGTCGTGTAACCAAAACTACACAAAATCAACCCTTTAAATCAGTTGTATTGGATTAAACATTTAAAGTCAATTCACAGTACAGAAACAATTACGAATAAAAAAGAATTAACATGATGCAGCGACCTCGAATTGGGACGTACTGTTTCTAACAGCTAGTTAAAAGTCCATACACAATTGATATTTTTCTTAGGTCATGGAAATTTCTGGTTTTCTTAAACTAAAACATTGCATTTACAATTGGAAACATGTCATTAATGGGATAAGTGTTTTTGTTTTAAACAGAAAATTTGTTAGTCAGTGTCGAGATAGGAAAATTAGTAACTGTTAAGAAGAAAGAATATGGAATATATGCCAGAAAGACGCGCTCTACATCTTTTCTGGATTTTGCACTGCATAATTTCTCGTTAAGCTGTTGCCTTAGATTTCCTTGAGGCACGCTTAAAAGAATTAATATTTACCTGGAAGGAAGATACAGATGCAGACACCATGTCATAAATGTACGTTCCATGTTCATCATCGGAGTCTGGACGAAATGGAATTACACAATACTGGACTCCTAACAGAGGAATGAGGATTGCTGTTGCTTTGAAAGATTGTCTGAAATAATACATAATATGAGACAGATGTGACCTGAGTTTCCAGCGAAGTTTTGTTTAACATCCGGAGTTGACGCCCCGTTCCGGATACGAGACGTTTATTTATTTCAGCAATTTCCGACTCACAAGATCTCGCGAGATGACCAAGTTTTTTCATAAGTATCACTGTGAGCATTGTACACTTTCTTCGCTGGCATATAAAGAGTGTTAAATTTAAACGATAACTTTGACTTTAATATCTTGCTCGATTGGTAGCGGTCTGAATAGTATCCTGTACTAAACAGGTTGCTAACTTCTGCTTGATGTATGGTGTTCGATAATTTCTTGTCCACGTGACGTCTCTTGATGTTGCTGTATATCTGATTGACGTCTGGTTCTCCACAGGTTGCAGTTTACCTTGCGTCCTGTGCCCATTGGTTATTGTCTGTCTGATGTCTAGTGATCAACACATTGTGTCTGGTTGACGTCTTATGTTCAACAGAATATTGTATAATTTAGACTCTTGGTTGTGCTCGACAAATTGCTGTATGTCTGAGTGATGACTCGTTTTTCCGGTTTGCATATTTCCTGGCGTCTTGTGTCCGACAGGATTTTGGCGGTCTGATATTTCTAGATCGACAAATTATTGTCTGATTGACGTCTTGCGTTCAACAAGTTGTCGTTAAATGAAGTCACGTGATCGATATATTGTTGTCTGATTCCAATATAGGTCCTTAAAACTTTCAACTATAGTAAAATCTCCATTTATTAAAAAAAACATGCTATATGACTTTACAATGTGTTTTAAGCACAAAAATAACCACGTCACAATATTATTTTTGGAAAGAGTATTGTTAGTTAATGGCTTTATTTGTGTGATTTACATATTGACTATATTAGACCCGAAATAATTCACAGCAGACGTAATTTGTTTTGATTTTACCTTCGGCCTACTTGTTAACACCAATTTTAAAATTGTATTTATAAACAACTAAATTCCAAGATAAAATTATGCCTATCGTGCATAAGTCCTTAATTGACGTCTTGTAGTCGACATCTTGCGTCGATTGACATTTTGTGCTCAACAGGGTGTTATCTCATTGACGTCTCGTGTTTTGGCATGATAATGTCCTTTTAAGACTCATGTTTGACAGTTTGGTGTTCGATTATTGGCTCGCAGTCGACAGGTTCCTGTCTGATTTAGATCTCATGTGCTACGTATTACTATCTGATTAGGCTACACTAAATTAATTCTACGTTTAACTTCAACCCTCCGATCCAAAACCTAGGAGGTAGGGAGACAAATTAAAAACAAACAAAATTTTAAAACAGATTTGTTTGTGTTCTGTCTCCTACATTTTCCAAGTAAATGTGTGTTTTTGCTTATCCAACAATACACATACTGCTATAAAAGACATTTATTCTTACAACAAGGATAGTATACATGCATATTTCATTAATTGATAGTAATGAATGGCATTATAGATTAGAATTAAATCTGGACTGTTCGATTTCTATAACTTCCTTGATAAGAAAACAAAAGTCTGTTTGTTTTTAATTTTTAGATGTTTTCCAAAACCTACGAGGGCGGTTGACGTTAAACGTAGAATATATTTACTGCAGCCTTAAAGTCTGATGCTCGACTGGTTGGTTTCCGATTGACGGATCGTGATGGAAAGCTTTTATTTGATTTACGTCTGATTGTATCGTTTTAGACAGGTTGATATTTTATTGACGTCTCGTTTTCGACATCTTGTTTTCTGATTTACCTTTCGTCCCGACATGATGCTGTATGACTGATTTCTCGTGCTCGACCGGTTGCAGTCTTATTTAAATCTCGTTTTCGACATGTTAATGTCTGATTGAAATCTTGTAATCGACAATATCCTGTCTGATTTACGTAAAGTATTCGACATGTTGATGGTTGAATAAAATCTTGATCGTAAGGCTGCTGTTTGTTGACGTTTCGTTTTCGACATTTAGCTGTCGTATAGACATCTTGTGATTGACAGGCTGCTGTTTATCTATGTCTCACATTCGATATGTAACTGTGTGATCGACAGGTGCTGTTTATTGACGTCAGGTATTCGACATGGAGTTGTTTCATGACGTCTCGTGCTTGACAGGTTAATTTCTAATTGACGTCTCGTGCAGATAACATAAAGTCTGTTTTATATCTGGTACTTAACAAGTTGTTGTCTCATTGAGGTCTCGTGTCCGACAGGTTTTTATCTGTGTAACATCTCGCGATTAATATGCTGTGGACATAATAATCCTTATTGGACAGTATTGTATTTTTTGGAAGGCAAAGCAGTGGTGTTTATTTTTTTCTGTCAGGATGTTGGATTATATTCGTTAACCACATCTCCTTTTTTCTATATAGTTTGAAACTATGATCTCATCATAAAAAAATTCAAACAACGCTCTATCTTCTCTTTTTTTACCCTGATTGTGACGAATATGATTTTTGACCATACGGTGAAAATTTCAAAGAGACAGGAAGTTCTCACTACTCCAGGCAATCTTAATTTACCCTAGTTTTGAGAAGGATCCGTGTGATTAATGTGTATCTTTATTTCCAGTGTTGTCCGTCGTCAATGGTCGTTGCTTATTATGTCTCTTGGTTTGAAAATACGAAATTACCAATGTTAAAGAAATATGGAAAATTTAGGTATGCTATATGTACATTTCAAGGAGTAACCTCTCATCAGTAGCATTAGAACCGAAACATAAGAAGTCGAACATTCAAATATAGCGAAAGAAGCACTCAAATCTAAATAAATCGAAATGGGAAGCCAAATCCTAAATTAACAAGTTCTGTTCTGCACCAATTATCGACCAAAGGTTGTAATATTTTCAGTGCCAGAGGGCCGATTCAACGGCCCTTTTCAAATTCTGTTGTTTCCATGACGTCACATACAGTACCAGAGTCTTTATGTCGGCAAAACATGAGATCTGTTTGCGCAAATGAAAAGCCACCAATAGAGAAGACGATATTGTCCAAAACGAATTTCCGTATTCTTGTTCCTTTGTCCGCCGACTGTTCTTATATTCTACCATTCCTGCATATGCAAATGGTACCAAATGCATGTGGTAATAATTCAATTCCAAAATTATAGGATATTAAGTTAAAAAATGGTTTTCCGCAATTTTTTATCAGTAGAAAATGTTCAACTTTATTTATTTATAACGGAATATTTCTTCAAACGGAGACGAAAATTTATCTGTAAAAATTGTGTACTGTGTCCATTTTTACAAGAGACATGTTTATCTCTTGCAGAATTCACTACTAATATAATTGATGTGATCTCCTAAATGAGATAGTTTGGCTCAAAGATAAGCTGAATAAATATGTATTCGTTTTTATATTTATGTCTGTAAAATGAGTAAGAATTTCTTTGGCAACATAGAATTTACTTTGAGGTGTTCCAATTGGCTAAGCGCTGTAAAACGTAGTAAATGAACACGGAACAAATTGGGAAATATAGAATAAAGCTGTCTGCTTTCGAATTCAAATTAAAGTTCAGCAATCGTGTTGTTATATGAACTTTACAGAACTGTCTTTTATCTATCACCTTTTTCTATGGGATTCTTGCTTTTAATCAGGTTCATTTTTGTAAGCCCAGTGTAGATGAAAGATCAAAAGTGCATAATCCAAAGAGACAACACAAATTTGAAACAAACTAAAAGACAAAACGTAAACAAAAAGAATAAAAGCTTGAAATCCACGAACTCCTTTACAAAACAGGAGTGGCATCAGGTGCTCTTTAAAGGTACGCATCTCCTGTCTTGCGCGCAACACCCGTCGTGGAATCCTTAATCTCAAGGGTTAACTTCAATCTGAGAAGAGGTCAACTCATATTTCTAATTAAGAAAATAAATGCAGTGAATACAAGAACTTACCCTGGGTTTTGTAGGGTTCGTGTTACTCAAGCTTTAGTTTTCAGTGTAGTGTCGAGTGTTCTATGTTTGTCTTTCGTTTTATTTTTGTTGGCCATGGTCTTGTCTGTCTTCCGACTTAACGATTTCTGTCAGTCCCTTTGGTATCTTTGAATTCTTTTTGTCAAATCTGACTTTACTTTCATATTATCTCTGTTTTTCTTTAAAAATCTCGTTGTATATTAATTCTTTTGGACTAATATTTTTGACATGCAATATTTAAATTCAAAACTGTTTTTACAAGGGAACAAAAAACTAATTCTTTGCACAGTTTATTTGTTCCATTCGAAAAATATCTGGACAGTCTTCTCTGTAGAGTTAAAGGAGGAAAAGATACGGAGTAAAAATCAGGGCTAGAAGACCACCTCTTAGAGGTCTCCATATATTCATATAGTAAATGTGCATGAGAAAGCTACATTTTTCATTTTGGTATTCGATAATGCCGCAACGCGAACTATGTACACACCAAATTTTGTCCGTTAGGTCTAATTGTTGCAGATATAGAGCTTTCAATAAAATTAATAATTAAAAAATAACTCTGCCGTCAGGAAGTAATAAGTCGCAGGCGTGACACACACTTTGTAGGTCTTAAGCTCAGTTAGACTCATTTTTATGTTTACAGGAAACTATATTTGTATAAACAAAAATATGAGTTGCGAACTCATAACAAGGTATTCATCTAGATATATTGTAATTCATTATGAAATTCGTTATTCTGTCGAATTTTCGTGTAATGTGCATACAAAAAACAAACCGTCATGTGAAATCGGAAGTGGAATACAAGAGCGCGCTGCTTGTTCAACCCTCCGAATATTTCATACATTAGCAAGCATTATAATGTCATATAGTCGTTGCCCGGTTAAATGTCACAGGAAGATAGTATTTAAACATTTTCCATAATAACGTCTGGCATTAAGTGTTCTCTTATGTATTTTCTTTCTCTTTAAAAATTGAGAGGGTTGTGTGTCTGTTAATGATGATATTTAAATGGGTTTTAATGGGTTTTAAAAAAAAGTAAAACCGGTTTTTCGTGTGTATTCAGGTATTTTCTTCGAATTCAATATTCTATCTGGTATGTTTTTGAGTGTGTTGATAAATCTTTGGGGGACAAGTTTTATTTTCCTGTACCGTGTTTATATAAAAAAATATATGACATAAGCACAACAGAGACCATTCCCACAATGAATTTCAAATATGATAGCATACCTGTTCACTTTTTGAATGCTCAAAGTGGGAGATCTCACTTTTTTCATCTTTTCTTAGTGGGAGATTTTGCGTGACGACCTTTTTTATAGAAAGAAAAGGATTATTTTGCTAGAATTCCAATTATACAGATAAGTCAACATTATAAAATCTATGATATCTCGTTATTCTACTTATAATTTCTAATCAAACTTATAGCAATTAGCACAACAATTGGATAAATTATTTGTTAATTGCTTCTCAATTAATATTCTATTACATAAAATTTGCAATGAATTCAATTTAATAAGCCATTTAGAACATGATTTGTGCAATATTTCTGCAAAGAGGGAGATATGGGGGAGAAATATATGAAAGTGGGAGATTTGTGTCGCCACGTTGGAGACTTTTTCAATGTAGGAGATTGCCCTAAAAAGAGTGAGACTCCCACCTATAGTAGGAGGGTCAACAGGTATGTGGTAGGTTGAATATTTTGGAAAAAAATCTCAATAAAACTCAATATTTTGGTGCATTTTCCCTTTAAAATATTTAATTGTCGTATATTTGAGCCTTAACCATTGTAGAATTAGTGTATTTGTGGATTACAAAACATAATAACTATAATAATATATAATTAGGACATGTGGAATAAGGCCATAAGAGAGCCATCCACCAATGACAGCAGAATTTAAACTTCAACAGGTCCCACAAGGGCCTTCAAAAATGAACCAGAGTCAAAACCATAACGGAAATTGTAAAAGGCCCCTATAAGCTATAATATCTACAGTTATGACGTATTTATTCTTGAGATTATTAGCTCTAAGTGTGCCTTCATTTTTTTCCTTTTTTGCCCAGTGTCGTAATTGAAACTTATCTAGCAGTTCATCTATTCATTATCTACCCTATTCAAGCTACTTTAACAGCGAAGTCATTTCACAAAAACCTTGATGTGATCTGTCTTTGTTTAAACATTGTATTTGATTTTGTAACTTATGACATATTTTGTTTTATTTCTATGCCCGTGTATATATGTAATTTGGTGATCCTATCCCGCATGTGTGCTTTAATGCACAGATATACTATAGCCGACATCTAGCAAAGAATTCCGCTCAAACCTGTGCTAGGGGCCGTCTTGAAGTTACAGTGAGATGCGAGTTTTTTCTCCGTGTTGAAGGCCTCATTGTAACTTTTAAGATGAAGAACAGCAATCAACGCGCTATTCCTTTGCTTAAAATTTACTTGTATATATGAGATTTCTGTATCATAAATATTTGCAACATACCCTTAATTTTGATAACCCTAAAATACAAAATGTGTAACTATTTCATAAAACACGAAAATCGACCCAGTCTTTTGACAAAAATGATGAATAAATGATTATAATTATTATATTATTTATTGTGATGACGGTCCCCTCCACTTCAACAACTTTGCCTCCTACTATTTCTTTATAATGGTAATCCATATTTGCCTTATTCCAAGTTTGGGTTCATTTGGCCTTATATTTTTAGAGGTGAAGAATTTGTTATAGTTCGATTAATCAGAAAAATATATAATATAATATAATGTTAGTTGACTGACCAGGGTGGTATACATGTATGAAAACTTGTAATATGCTATCCCGTATGTGCTCAGGTTTGTTTTTCCTACTGGTTGCAGAGAAAATCTAGTAGGTATTATACAACGGACGGACCGATGGACGATGGACACCAAGTAATAAAAGCCTTTCATGGCATTTGGCTAAGCGAGCTTATTATTAATAATTGAACAAAGCCTACAAATAAACAATTTACTAATAAATCTAAAGAAATGTATTTATAATCTAACAATAGGAATATTAATTTTAGAATTTATGAGAGGATCGGAAAGGTCTGGTCGCTAAATCTGTGTCTTTGTTAAATAATTCCTGCAATTAAATAAAACAAAGGCAATTAATAATTTATTCAAAATTTTATTTATTATGTTTCTGTTTTCATTACGTTATTCATTTTAGTATGATAATTTAATTATATTATGTCATTTAGCCTAGCATTATAATATAAAAGCTGGTCCATTGCCCAATTTGTGTTTCTGCATTAATTTAAATATGGTACTAATAAATGCTATTTTGAAGGAAGTTATTGATGTGTAAACTCAGCCGACTCGTTAACTAAATAAAGCTAGTGAACGGCTGTTTTACTATATCAATAGATTCCATAATAAAGCATTTTGTAGTTATAATTCTAGTCATTAGGCAAATAAATAAAAATATTGACCACTTAAATTCTAAGAGAGGAACTATTTTAGAGGCGTTATAATTTAGTCTCATGACGTCATCAACATTGGTTTATTAATGTGTATTCTGTTGATATTGTTCTGATCAATATAAAACGGAGTTTTTTACGATGTTGGAATTCTACAGTAAAAATCTTCGGTGAGAAAGTATTTCGCAGGCAATAAATAAACAGTTGTACTTTCTGGGTTTTGGATTTTTAACGAATCGCTTTACATTTAAAAGCGGTATACCTATTACGGCAGTGAGTCTCTTTTTTAAAATGTTGATGTAACAGTTGATCATGAATCGTAGTCCTGGAACTTTACTTTAAAATAAGTTATTTTTTATTTTCTATCATCCTCTCCTCACAAAAGCCATTGCTGAAAACAAAACATTACACTTACCTGGCGTTTATGAATGCAAAATATCTACCAACAGACTTTAAATGTAGCTCTGCATCCTGCTAATACAGTCAACGTTTGTCCCGCCCATTTGTAACTAGAGGGATAACCGCAAGGACTCTTAGATCTCTGATGCATTACAGATGCCCATAAAATGTTTTCTCCTACATTAATTCCGGGAACTTGACAAGTTGCAAGTTTGAAATTCCAACTATCACAATTAATGTCTGTACATCCGCAACTCACATCTGTAAAATTAAACAGTAGATGCATTTCGTTAAACACATTTCTCAGGTTTAAATAAAACTTATTTTTAAACAAACTATTTTGCTTATATTTTGTAGAGTTAAGCTTCAAAACATATTTTTAAGACAACATAGGATCACCGTTGGAATAAAATATTATCAAACTCTAAGAAGTCACATTTTGGTATTAAGATTACAAAGAAAGAATTCAAACAGGATTTAAAAATGTCAATATTACTGTAAATTGAATGGTGACCTTATATATCAATTTTAAATTTTGTTTAGAAACGTCAAAAGTAGTTATATACAAATATGATTAAAACCAAAAAGTAATTATATACAAATATGATTAAAATCAATTTGAACCCTAGACTTTAATTTAAAAAAATCAAGTGCACCTTCCCTTGTACGTGTGTTACTCGTAATTGTCAAATTTTGAATTCTTAATTTGTTTAGTGATTAAGCTGATGTTTGCAATGTTTATTTCTAAGAAACAAGAACACATTTCTGCAAAAAGAATGATAAGTCATAATTTTATATTGTCAGACCTAGTATAGGAAGCAGTTTAGACTAATTTTCGCAATTTTTACATGATTGAAAAAAATTAAAGGGGACACGCAAATAAACTGTCAAATGTTCAAAATGTGCGAACAGACTGAAAGGCTAGGTTAGAACAAAGGTATTCTCTTTTACCAGTTCGTTTCGGCAAAGTTAATGATAAAACATAAAATTACAATTAACAGACTGATTATTTGTTAAATACAATACCATCGGCAATGAAACTTTGCCAATTCGACCCTGTCTCTTTTAGATAGTACTAATATTAAAGTATTGCGTAACACTTAATACACATAAATAATAACAAACCTAGATATCAGTTAAGCGCAAAAGATATATATTCAGCGTATCTGTAATGGAAACGCTCTATTATTTTGTGGACAACATGTTTACCAGTAATACTTTAAATCACGGAAACATTTCGTCACAATATATAACAATGGTGACAACAAGCATGGATATTTAACCCTTATTATAAAAAAGGTCTATTGTCACCTGTTTAAGTCAACATATTTTATTTTATAGGGATCTTACAACTTGCATTAGGCCGTGAATATTTGTCCATTGTGGGGTAGATGTTTGCAATTGATACTTTTTGCATTCTTGTCTCATAGACAACCCTACCATTTCTCCAATTTTATATTCAATAAGGATTAAAACCCACTATTTTTTACGAGCCCAAAATCTTCACGATGAAATGACAATCCAGTGTACAAATGTAGATGAAAAATGACTAACGTAAATAATTACCTCCCCAGACTTCATTTTTCTACGCCCTTATTCTTTGGGACACAGAGTGGATCTATAACCGTTTCAGAGAAAAAGTGGAGTTCAACTGTATTTATTTAGTCCATTCTTGAACTGATGTAGTTACCTTTTGTTAAACAGTGATTAAAACACGGAAATACAATCGAAATTTCAGAAATTTAAGAAAATTTAAATCGGAAATTAGATACTGTTTGTGGGAGGTAGAAAATAGCTGTACAGATATCGGCAAACGGTTATGTTCAAAACCTTTCAGTCAATGTTGTCAAAAGATTTAAATGTTAATAAAACAAAAGACTCTGATTAAATTAATCGCTCATTACAAATTGTAAAAAAAACTGTCTTTATGTTTTCAAGTCCAATATTATTGTATCTAGTAGTCATTATGGTATCTTTTATACACTATGATCTTCCTGTAATGTTGGACTTACCTCTGATGCTTAGCACAAGGCAAAATAAAACCACGGCTAACACCTGCTTCATGGTAAATATTAGAAAATGACAGATACCAAAAAGTAGGCGATCGTAACGTAGGACTGCTTTAGTGTTTTGACGTATGAATTTAAGAGAGTAGACCTTTTATATTGTTCAGTAACGGATTCTTTACTTGTAG